>JAJIBD010037495.1:0-18675 GCA_021461705.1 Cryptotis parvus
GGCAAATGCTCTACCTGTTGGACCATCGCTCCGCCCTGAACTTAATTTTTAATATTTTATTATATCACACCCCAAAATTTTATTTTTTTTTCTTGTCATACCGCTGTGATATATAAAATTACAAAGTTGTTTATGATTGGATTTAAGTCATAGCATTATAACACTAAATGCATTGGATTTCTAGGACAAGAGTTGTTCTAAAAATCATTAGCTTGCTTACAGTTATATACTTGCTTATGGACATAAATTTCTGTTTTGGGGGTCATGCACCTGAGCTGTTCAATTCCTGGCACAACATGATCTTCTAAGCACTGCTAGGTGCTAGCTCCACCACACTCCTGGGAATATACCCTAGAGACCCAAAACGCATAGCAGAAACACTCTTTGTACTTCTTTATTCAACACTGCACTATTCACAATAGCTTGAATATGGAAACAACCTAAATGCCCGAGAACAGAGGACTGGCTAAAGAAACTATGGTACATCTACAGGATGGAATACTATGCAGCTGTCAGAAAAGACGAAATTGTGAAATTTACCTGCAAATGGATGGACATGGAGACTATCATGCTGGAGTGAAATTAGTCAGAAGGAAAAGGACAGATATAGAATGACTGCATTCATTAATGGGATATAAATATATACCAGTGTTTAACTGAGTGTGGGCAACGGTAATGTCAGACTAGAACTCACCATTGAATATACACAAAGAGACTTTACTTGATAAACCCTAAATGTCTGCAGGGCTAGCCACAATGTGTGTAAAAGAAGAGGAAGAAAGATACAGAGACATAGAGAGAGAGAGACAGAGAGAGAAAGAGAGGAAAGGGGGTACCTGCTACTGAGACAGCCTGGAGGTGGGTGGGAGGGGTGTGGGTACACTGGTGGTGGTGATGGGGCACTGGTGGAGGGATGGGTGCTGGAATACTGTATTACCAAGAACCAATTATGAACACCTTTTTAACTGTATGTTTCACTGTGGTATAATAAAAATTTTAAAAATTTAGTGAAAATAATATAATCTAAGTATTCAGTGGAAAGCACAAGGAAAATAACATAAGACTGGTGTTCTCGAAAGGAGAAAATCTATAGCGATTTAAAAAAATTGCTTTAGAACAAAAGGCTCAGTCAGCACCTGGCCATGTCCTACATAGCTCCTAGGGCTTGCTCACCATGCAGGCGGCCACCGCCCACTGGACTCGGAGCATGAATTTGGGCCTCTACCCCTATCCCCCAGACTCCGGGTCAGCGGGTGTGGCCCTGAGCCCAGCCACCACAGCCAACAGCCGGAAGACAGACACTCCAGATCCAAAGCTGCACAGGCGTGCGGCTTTAGACTTATCTCAGACTCTAACATATTTTAGCACTATTTCCTTCCCAGTTTTTCTTATTTATACACTTTAATGATCATTCTATTTGCAACAAACTGGAGAGGTTATGGAGAATGAGAAATTACGATGTCACTCTAGCACTCACTTTTAAATATTCAGATAGAGACATCATACATTGTTTGTATCTGTAGGGCAAATCACAAAATGTAACAGAAGAGAGAGAGAGAGAGAGAGAGAGAGAGAGAGAGAGATACAAGGACATAGACAAAGAGATAGACAGAGAAATAAAATGTGCCTGCAATAGAGGCAGGCAGGGTTTGGGTGGTTGGGGCGTGTTTGGGATACGGGTGGTGGTAATTTGATTCTGGTGAGAGGATGGGTTCTGAAACACTGTATGACATGACCCAGTTATGAACATCCTTTTCATTGTATATCTTGCATGGTATAATAAAAATTAAAAAAAAGAAAATTAAAAAAAGAATTGCTTTTAGAAAAAAATTGCTTTAGATGTTGGGAATTTCCCAAAGTGGATATAATGCAGACAACGTCACATTTTTTAAATGGGCATAATTTACACAAGATAAATTTACAAAAATGCATTTTGAGACTCATAATGATCAAATTGTGAGAAAGGAAAGAGAAGATAATAAATTAGCTCTAGGCAAATATTGATTCTAGCAAGAATGAATTTCTTGTCTTAAATTATGAGACTGAGGATGTGGTGCATTATTTTAAAATTGCTGTAAAAATGGTCAACTTAAAACATTTTTTATTTTAGAAATTAATGAAAGTTAAGTTAGCTTCAGGCAAAGGAAAATCAAAAATTTGATGTCTGAAGAACTTTTTAAATTATTGCTTAAGGGAGTCTTTAAAAAAAGACTATAACAGAGAGAGAGAATCTAGATATGATAGCCCAAAGGATGGTCAACCTGAGGAAGAGAAAAAATATTAAGCTCAAAAGGAAATAGATTAAGAAATAAGAATCATTACTCAAAGGATAGTTGAAATCTTCCCAATTGATGGAAGATTTATCTATCTCTAAGGATCTCAGCAAACTCCAAGTGGATCAAACTTGAACATGCACACAAATTTCATCTTAGGAAAGTGTCAAATCCAAAGGAGGTGATCTTGAAGTAAATAGAAAACAGTTCATCACTCATAGGATCATTAAGATCAAGAACTAGTTTAGATCAGAGACCAGGGAAGCTACAGGAAAGTGTATTTTAAAATGCTAAAAGGAGAAAGTAGCCCACTGGACCAAAATTTTATATCAGCAAAGCCATAACTGAAGAAAGAAGAAATTGCTCTTTCAATAAATGAAACCTGAGGAAATTTGTTACCAGTAGATGCTCTGAATGAAGTGAAGGCACATTAGCAATCATTAATAGCTATATGGAAAATAAAACAGGTAAAGGTGACTATAAGAAACACAGGAAGGGGGCCGGAGGCGATAGCCCAGCGGGTAGGGCATTTGGCTTGCACGCGTCGTTCAGCCGGGCCGGTTTGATCCTCGGCGTCCCATATGGTCCCCGAGCACCGCCAGGAGTGATTCCTGAGTGCAGAGCCAAGGAGTAACCCCTGAGCGCACGCCGAGTGTGACCGAAAAAGAAAAAAAAAAGAAAGAAAAAAGAAACACAGGAAGGTTGTATGTACTAAAGGCATATGTGAAAACCATTCTTATTAGATACATAATTAGAAAAGCCTCAAGTTTTCTGGTATAATTTATAAGCACATTCTTAATGATCATTGTAGATGTTAAAATTAACATAATAATTACTAAACAAGCTATAAATGCATATGCTGTGATAATAACATAATGGAGAAAAATGAATTGTGTAAAAAGAAGAGGTTTTTTTTTGTCTTTTTTTGGGTCACACCTGGCAATATTCAGATGTTCCTCCTGGCTCTGCACTCAAGAATTACTCCTGGCGGTGCTGGGGGACCCTGAGGGATGCCGGGAATCAAACCTAGATTGGCCCTCCCCATTTTGCCATTGCTCCACCCTGAGAAGAGTTTATTTAGATGAAGTGGAGCATGTGTAAGAGTAGAGTTGTATGATGTGGCTAGAATAAACTCAGAACTAATTAGTCCCCCTCTAAACTTATGATTTGATTTCTTATCTATACTGGGGTATAATGAAGAGCTTAAAGATATAAAGGTGAAAATAACAACAAAATTTATAATGCACACATTTGCTAGTGCCTGTGCTATGACGTAGGGAAGACACTAGATTCCAGGGCACAGATTCTACTTACAGAGTGGGAGGCATATGGGCTGAGTGGACCAGCCACTTTCCGTACATGTGATGTTTGTCTGATTGTTTGGGGAGACCGTAGCCTCTATCACAAGTAACTTGCACAGTTTTGCCTTCCAAATGTGTAGCTTGTGAGTAATCAGAATGACCATGTTCCACCCAAGGCAAAATGCAGTGTCCTAAAAACCCAAATGAACAATATTACATGATTTGAAATGCAAATCACATCATAGTTTGCCAACTTTAAGACATGTAAAATTCATGAAGCACACGAAATATTTTTAAATTAAACCAGTTTAAAAATTGAATATGTAATTTCATTAATCATTACATGTATTTATAAAGTATTTTATATCCTCAACTTTTCTTTAGATATTAAAAATATTTTGCTTTGCCTTATTTAATAATATAAATACTTTCTAGAGCAGGCAATGACTTTAATCTCCTTTGGCTTCCTCATTTAGTTTGTCTCTTTTATGATTTTATCTCCTTCCTTTTATCTTCCTCTGCATTCAGTGACAGGCATTAAGGCATTAATTGCTCCCAGCTAAACCGATTCAATGTTCTGTTCCACATATGGTCCACTGAACTGTATCACTATATGCATATGGAGATGTTACTGGTGCCCCCTCGAGCAAATCGATGATGAGCCGGAAGACAGTGATACAGACAGTGATGTCCTGTATCATGCTAGTAGAGCCCAAGGGTACCTACTTGCTCCAGGAACATAAAGAGCCTCAAACAATTCCATCAGGTTATGGGAATGAGGTCTATAATTGTTACTGGTATTTGGCATATCAAATACGACACGGGTAGCTTGCCAGGCTCTGCCGGGCGGGTATCATACTCTTGTAGTCATCTCGGAAATCCAGCATTTATTGATGAACTGTGCGGCCGCAAGCGGACGCGGGAGCTGGGCTGTGATAGGCTGGTCTGTTGGGTGGAGTTCTGACAAGAGGAAGTCCGGATGTGGAAAATGGAGGCCCTCATGGGGGGGGGGTCGTCTGGCTTGTTGCAAGGCTCTGCTGGGGTGGCGGGCCAGGGCTAGAACCTGCCATCCCTCCTGGGCACCTCGTGAGCGGCTGGGCAAAGGAAGAGCCAGTAGCAGCTCTGCCCCATGTCTGTGAGTCTCTGAAGACACCACCAGGAATGACCCAGAGCACAGACAGGTATGACCCTAATCTCCAAAACCAGCAGTGCAGTATAAAATAATAAATGATAGGCGGGAGGCGATAGTCCAGTGGGTAGGGCATTTGCCTTGCGCGTGCCGGGCTGGGTTCGATCCCTGGCATCCCATATGGTCCCCTGAACACCACGGGAGTAATTCCTGAGTGCAGAGCCAGGGAGTAACACTTGAGCATTGCCAGGTGTGACCAAAAAGGATAATAATAATAATAATAATAATAATAATAATAATAAATGCACTACTGTAAAGACATATTAATAAAAAGGAAAAAAAAAGATCTGTTGATTAAAAAATGTATGGAAGTACTAGAGCAAAAAAAAAATAATAAAGCTCCTTGGGTGAGCAAAGAAGAAAAAACTTTGGAAGACTGGGGACATAGCTCAAAAGGACAAAGCAGATGGAGCTTGTACATACACTGATATACATGGGCAAGGCTCTGGAGCCCCTGGCACCACATAACCCCAAAAGTTATAGTCTATGTGGTTTATAAGTTTTTAGGCTCTTTATCTTAGCTGATGCTAAAAGAACTTCTTACCTAAAATGACTTCTCCTGTGAGTTCCTCCAGCCCCTGCCCCTGCTTTTGTGTAAACTCAATGGCCATTAGGCATCTGCTTTCTGCTCACTGAACACCCCTGTTCCTGCAAACAATGAGGAGGGGCGTTACTCACTGAGGCACCGAGGAGCTGGTGACCACCCTTCTGCTGTACAGTCTGTTCGTGTCCGCACTGACTGAGCTGGCGATGCAAAGCCCTGTTCACAGGAGTAGTAGAAATAATGTCCAACCGCAAAGTGGGAATAGTGGCTTATATCTGTTTTCATTATACAAGCTTCCATGCTTTATGTCAGGAAAGTCACAGGTTTGTCCCTAAAGATAAAAGTAGCATTCTATGGCAATAGATTACTTTACTTAATTTGAATGTATCTGTTATTCTATGTAACTTCATTATTCTACTGCTCTATGGTTTGAAAACTGGAGCTATTTGGTACTTGTTTGCTTGCCTTGTATGCAGCTGACCTGAGTTGGATCCTGGGCACTGCCTATGATCTCCCAAGCCCCCACCAGGAATGACCCCTGAGCTCAGAGCCAGGAATAAGGTCTGCTCACAGCTGTATGTGAACCCACCCCTACCAACAAGAGGAATTCGGTTGTATTTGAGGGAGTTGATGAGGTTTGTGTTCTTTCAAAGCTAGTCCCTGTTTAAAACCATGGAAAATTGTAAACACAAGGAGAAAAGAATAAAAAGAAATGTTCAGTTAAGCTCCACATATGAAATGTTTGCTTTTGCTGGGAGGTGAAGCTAATTATGATCCCTTCTCTCATTCCTGTGTTCCTTTGGCTTATTGTGAAGAAATCACCTCAGAAGTCAGGCCCTTTGCAGTCCCTTGTAATCTCCCTTGATGGCATTTTGTTGAATAAGATACCATGGGTAATTGCACTTACACACACACTGATTGTTATTATACATGTCATGTGACTATCTGCCTCTCTAGAGGACCAGAGAACTTGTTTCAATATCCAGTAAGGGTCCCCAAGCACTGCTGGGAGTAATTCCCTGAGTGCAGAGCCAGGAGTAACCTCTAGGCATTACTGGGTATCACCTCAAAAGCAAAAACAAACAAAAAAAACCAAATATTCATTAAGGAAACATCAGTGTTGGGCTCTGAGCTGCTAGCCTTAGGGTACAGCAGGGCCCATTTCTGCCCTAGGGTCTTGTGGCAGAAAATGCTGGACCCCTAAGGCTAGCAGCTCAGAGCCCAACACATCAGAAAGAACAATAAAACCAAGACATAAGAACTAATTTCTGATAAATGTTCTCTGAAAATAGGTATATGAATAAAACATAAAGATGGCAATGCAATGTTTTCATTATTACTGTCCACACTGTAAAAGTCAAAGCATTATTCTAGCCATTTACTGGTGTCACATAACAAGGATATAACTGAAAGGTGAAATCAAAGGCATGAGCTGTCAGAAAAAATGAAGTTATGAAATTCGCCTATAAATGGATGGACATGGAGAGGATCATGTTGAGTGAAATTAGCCAGAAAGAGAGAGACAGATATAGAATAACCGCATTTATTTGCATGACATAAATATATACATATATATATATATATATATATATGTACATATTATGATACCAATATCCAAGGTCAGGGCGAAACATGGAACAGGAGGTCTTGTCAAAGGTGGAAATTATCACAAATGTGTGGAAGTCAGAAGCTAGGTAAGACAGAGAATGGAACAGTGTGCTAATAATTGTTGAAAGTGCTGATACCAACCTTAGAACTGAGCATTAAATACAGGCAAAAAGATACACATGACAACCTCTTAATGTATGTATCAGTAATCCACAGTGTGGAAGGGAAGGAAAAGAGAAAGAGAGAGAGAGAGAGAAAAAGAGAGAGAGAGAGAGAGAGAGAGAGAGAGAGAGAGAGAGACTAGAACCTGCCACAGAGGCAGGCTAGAGAGAGGGAGAATCGGGGACATTGGTGGTGGGAAATGGGCACTGGTGGAGGGATGGGTGCTGGAACACTGTTTGACCGAAACCCAAATATGAACATTTTATGAATATCTTTGTAACTATATATCTTACGGTGATATAATAACATATTTTTTTTAAAAAAGAAATCAAGGCTTTTTTATTTGCTTGCTTTGTGGTGCTGTCCCTCGCTGGTGCTCCAGGGTTTACTCCTGGTTCTGAGCTCAGGGATCACTCATGGCAGGCTAAGGGAACCATATGGAGTGCTGGGGATTGAACCCTGGTTGGCTGGGTGTAATGCAAGCGTTGTGCTCACTGAACTATTGCCCCAGCCCCTATTTTTCCATATTTCTACAGAACAAAATTGAATCAAGGTTGGGACCAAGTGATAGCACAGCGGCTAGGGCAGTTTAGAAGAGCTTATAAAACTTTGTTAAATTGATTCCTAGGGCATCATTTTCTTTCTATTATGCATAATGCATTTTATTTCATTTTTAATTGTTTCATGTGAAAAGGTTGCCTAGCACTCAGTCGACCAGGGTTCGATTCCACCATCCCATATGGTTCCCGAGCATCACCAGGAGTAATTCCTGAGTGTAGAGTCAGGAGCAACCCCTGAGCATTGCCAGGTGTGACCCAAAAAAAAAAAAGAATTGAATTAAGGCATCAGCAGCTTTACTTTCCCTGAAGTCTTTCCCTCTAGCTTGCTGCCTGCTCTCCTGTCCCTGTGGGTCCCCCGACCTTCCCTCTTGTGTCTGACTAATCTGCTCTTTCAGAGACACTCTTTGTGTTTGAATTGGATAATGGCTCTTTTTCATTTTTGACAAAAAGATAACAATTTTTTGTTTAATTGTAGCTTTTATTTATTTCTATTTTGGAGGCCACACGCCACACTCGGCTGTGCTCAGAGCTTACTCCTCAGGATTACTCCTGGGAGAGATTCGGAGACCTTCTGGGGTGCCAGAATTGAACCAGGGATGGCCAACATGCAAGGCAAGCTTCCTACCGGCTGTAAGTACATTGATATGATTAAATTTAAGGATCTGCCCCTCAGATCCTTAAAATGTTTAGACACATGTGAAAAATAACACGATCATAATATTTGTCTATCTTTGTATCTGTTTTCAGCTTACACCTTGTCCACTGGCACAGGAAGCCCACACGGTGAGGAGGACAATGACCAGCAACGCATCTCAGCTGTCCCTGGGGGACAGTAACACAAACCCTTCAGCTGTGCTCTTGGAGAGCTGAGTCTGCTTCACTGGACCTTATCATCCGTGAGCTGGCTCTGATTTGCCAGGAACTTAGTAAATTCAGGTGCCCTAGTAAAGACTAAAAGTTCAAAGAGTTTTGCAAAACCCTTGCTTCTTACATTTCTTTTCTTTCACAATATTTTCTTGAATTAAAAATCTGCTTTGTTTTATTATACATCTTTCTTCAGAGACATTAGTAGACTGACTCCAAAAAGTGAAATAAAGCTCATTTTTCCAAGTGAGAAATTTCTTGCAAGGTGGTGAAGTTCTTTCAGAAGCAGGAGAATGGTGTGAATAACTCGTATTCTGTCACTGTAGCTTTCTAGGGTCTTTATGTGTGTGTATCTACTTCCTTACGAGCCTATGAAAATCAATTGTGTGTTGGATACTACTCACTAGCAGTTTTTTTTTTTTTTTTTAAAAATTTTTATTATACCACCATGAGACATACAATTACAAAGGTGTTCACAATTGGTTCTTGATAATACAGTATTCCAGCACCCATCCCTCCACCAGTGCCCTATTTCCACCCACCAATGTACCCCCCCCCCCTCCTGCCCACCCCCCCATGCTGCCTTAATGGCAAATACCCCCAGTTTCCTCTCTTTCTCTCTCTGTCTCTGCATCTCTCTCTCTCTCTTTTAAACATTGTGGCTAGCCCCTGCAGGTATTTAGAGTTTATTACTTAAGTCTCTTTGTGTATATTCAATGGTGAGTTTTAATCTGCCATTACCATTACCCACATTTAGTAAAACACTTGGTATCTATTTATGTCCTATTAATGAATGCAGTCATTCTATATCTGTCCTTTTCCTTCAGACTAATTTCACTCAGCATGATGGTCTCCAGATCCATCCATTTGCAGGTTAATTTCATCTTTTCTGACAGCTGCATAGTATTCCATAGTGTAGATGAACCACAGTTTCTTTAGTGAGTCCTCTGTTCTCAGGCATTTTGGTTGTTTCCAGATTCTAGCTATAGTGAATAGCTCAGAGATGAATAAAGAAGTACAGATAGTGTTTCTGCTATGTGTTTTTTTCTCTCGGGTATATTCCCAGGAGTGCTATTGCTGGATCAAATGGGAGCTCAATGTCCTCCAGTTTTCGGCGAGGAATGCCCATATTGTTTTCCAAAAGGGCTGGACCAGTCGGCACCTCCCACCCAATAGTGAATGAGAGTCCCTTTCTCCCCCACACCCACGCCAGCACCAGTTGTTCTTGCTGTTTTGGATGTGTGCCAGTCTCTGTGGTGTGGAGATGGTACCTCATTGTTGTTTTGATTTTGCATCTCCCTGATGATTAAAGATGAAGAGCACTTTTTCATATGCCTTTTGGCCATTCGGATTTCTTCTTTTGGAAGCTTCTGTTCATTTCTTCTCACCATTTTTTGATGGGGTTGGCTGTTTTTTTCTTGTGAAGTGCTACCAGTGCCTGATATATCCTGGATATTAACCCCTTGTCGATGGGTATTGGTTGAATATCCTTTCCCATTCTGTGGATTGTTCTTTGTATCTTGGTCATCGTTTCTTTTGAGGTCAGAAGCTTTTCAATTTTATATAATCCCATTTGTTTATCTTTGCTTCCATTTGCTTGGTCAGTGATGTGGACAGCCATACTACCCTGAACGCACCTGATCACTAGCAGTTGTTTTTCAAAACTTTATTATACCACTGTGAGGTAGACAATTACAAAGCACGATCGTGTTTGGTTTCTCAGTCATACAAAAGCACTATGTTTTGTGCTTTTGTTTGTTTGAAAATAAAGTTGCATTGCTCGAAATAAATCCCATCAACTTACTTGATTTTGCATCTATTCTATCCTTACTTCCTAGTCCCACCAATGAGAAGCCTTGGCCTGCTTTCGATGTTCACTGGTTTTGTTTTATCGTCTCTTCATCAATTTATATCTTTATATTGCACATCTGGGTGAAATTATCACTGCTTATTATACTTAAGTGATATTATTTTAATGTTTGGTCACTTTTGGACCACCTCATTTTGTATCCAGTACCACATGGCTCTGTGGTCAGGGATCACTTCAGGTGTTCTCAGGGGACCAAATGAGGGTGCAGGGATCAAACCTTATATTGGTGACCACGTGGTGCTCACTGGCTGCCTGCAAAACAAGTGCATGTTGAACTATCTCTCCAGCCCCTACACTCATATTAAATTGATCTCCCAAAATATGAATTTCAAGGGGCCGGAGTGATAGCCCAGCAGTAGGTGTTTGCCTTGTATGCGGCGGCCCCTTGCTGGCCCGGGTTTGACCTCGGCATCCCATATGGTCCCCCGAGCACCTCCAGGAGTAATTCCTGAGTGCAGAGCCAGGGAGTAACCCCTGAGCATCGCCAGGTGTGACCCAAAGCAAAAAAAATATGAATTTCAAGATTCTTGGAGTTAAATTTTCTTCAGCAAATGTGATTTAATGTTCTGTTTGAAATTAGGATTAATATATTTCAGATGAATTTAATAATTTACCTAGTCATAGGAATGTAGTAATTTAAGCATTATCAGCTGTCAGTCCAATGCTTATAAATGGAACTTCTTTCATGTTCTTTCAATATTTAGCTAGTTAAAATATTTTGAAGCATGAAATATAAAGGAATTCTTTCAAGCTAATAATGAACATATAAATCTTTGACTATTGTCATTGATACTGCTTTGATCTATTTGTATTTGTTTATTTTTATGTAATTACACATTATATAATTTCACAATACTAACAATTAAGTAATGTTTATTCAATTGTGATTTCCATAATTGCAAAATAACTTATATCAGACAAACCTTCTTCCAAATCACAATGTTAAACAAAGTGCTTCTAGAGAAAGCAAGCCAAAAAATAAAAATCATCAACCCTTTGAATGAATGAATGAAAAAAAAGTGTGGAATCTACTTTCTTCATGTTTTGGGTGTAGGAACACCCGACCTCTCATGCCATAAAGTCGGTAGAGATCCAGTAGGAATCAGGGCTCTTATTGTGGGATAATTTAGAGGGATCAAAGTGGAACTGGCTCCACATCTGTCATGAGAGAACAGATAAAATGGGAAAATCCCCAGGTGTCTATTTCCCTGCTTGGAAATCCCCATTTGTCTATTTACACTTACAAATATGCTGAGCATGCATGGGGTCAAACTCCTTGTAGTCCCCTTGAAACTAATGCTGAAAGAACAGAAACTCTAAAACATGCAGGTAACACTCATACAGAGGAGTTTAATGTTCAATACAGAATGATTAAATCCTTCTATTATACTTAAACTTAGGTGGATGTATTTTTAGGAGTGAGTACTCTATGCCAGTATAAGGCTGAGGCTGTACACTTGTCTTAGGCTTTCCCTTGATAAATATATTTAGGAAACGAAAAGGTCACAAAAACCTTTTATAGGTTTAGAAGCAAAAAACTCCCAGGTGCAGCCCTTTGAGACTCCAGAGCACTGCTGGCTGAGACCAAGTCCCCCAGGCTCTCACATTGGCCATTAGCTCCGAGTGGCCTCGAAATTCCAGAGCACTAGCTTGGGAGAAAAATCTCCATAAAAAATTAAAATATAAGACCAATACTGGACCTAAAAAGTCTCAAGAATAGTAAGTGTCAGGGATCCAGAAGGGACCCCACCAGATTCAGGGGTTTGAGTGCCTGTTCACCTCAGGGACCGACAAATGACGGACAAAATCCACGAGAGTCCAAATAATCCAAAAAAGGCTTTTACTTTTCATCAACAGTTAAAACACACTCTGCCACCACAGTCCAGGGCAAAAGTGACTCCCCAGACCTAGAGCTCCTGGCTGGACCTCTCGACCATTACTCTTACCAAGAAGTATCTTACTAAGTGGTCCTTCTTCTCCAAAACAGCAGCTGTTTTTCTATCTCAAAATCTGGCAAACAAGCAAAAGCTCCAAAGGTAGCCAGCAGCTGGCCTCTCCTGAGGTCAGCCAATTCAAAGTAAAGACCAACACTTTTTTTGCAAACGCCCAGGTGAACTGCACCCCGGGCCCAGGCTTAAGAAATGCAATCAGAGGCCCACAATGTTGCCTTCCTCTCAGATCAGCTCTTATTTTTAAAACAAAAATTTTATTATACCACCGTGAGATATACAATTACAAAGATGTTCATGTTTGGGTTTTGTCATATAGTGTTTTAGCACTCATCCTCCACCAGTGCCCATTTCCCACCACCAATGTCCCCTGATTCCCTCTCCCCTCCCGGCCTGTCTCTATGGCAGGCACCTCTCCCTCTCTCTCTCTTCTCTCTCTCTTCCTTCTCTTACATTGTGGCTTGCATACATATATTTAGAGGTTATCGTGTATTTCCTTTGCCTACATTCCAGTACTAGTTCTAGGTTGGTATATCATTTCCAGTAATAGCACATTGTTCCCCTTCTCTGTCTTACCCAACCTCTGACTTCACACACACTTCTGGTAGATTCTACCCACTGACAAGACCTCTTAATCTTTTGATTGACCTTGGATATTGGTATTATACTATGTTTTTATATCCTGCAAATAAATGCGGTCATTCTGTATCTGTCCTTTTCCCTCTGGCTAATTTAACTCAGCATGATCCTCTCCATGTCCATTTATAGTAAATTTCCATAACTTCGTTTTTCCTAGCAGCTGCATAGTATTCCATTGTGTAGATGTACCACAGCCTTTTTATCCAGTCTCTGCCCCTGGGCACTCTCTGTTGTTTCAGATTCTGCACTATTGTGAATAGTGCTGCTATCAACATAAAAATGCAGATGGTGTTTCTAGTTTCTGGCTTCCCAAGGTATATTTCCAGGAGTGGCATTACAGTCAAATGGGGAGTCACCTTAAGTTTTGGAGGAATGCCCCAGTTGTTTTACAAAAAAGTCTGAACGAGTCGACATTCCCACCAACAATGCATGTGAGATTCCTTTTCCCCACATCCACCCACACAGCACTTTGTTGTTCTGCTCTTGGATATGTGCCAGTCTATGAGATATCTCATTGTTGTTTTCTTGATTTGCACTCCCTGATGATTAGTGATGATGAGCATTTTTTCATATGCCTTTTGGCCATATTTGAATTTCAGATCAGCTCTTTCTTTTTCAAAACACTTAAAGAGGCTCTGATAAAAAGAATCATACCTGATATCCACTTCATAATTTTGCCATGATATTCCATCCCCACAGGTCCTCTGTCTGGTCCACCTACCCAGGTGGGCCAGCTCTAAGTGCTCTACTCTTTTGCTTCATTGAAAGGATATTGGCAAGTCTGCCTTGGGACACAAACTAGCAGACCTCTCTTTTCGTTCATCTTTGCAGAGCTAAGTCTAAAGCAGAAACGCATCTCAGAGCTGTGGCTTCTGGTGCAGTATTGATGTAGGCAGGCAGAAGGGTAGGGGAGAAGGGAGTGGGGAGGCTCCCAGCGGCAATAATAAACTTTAGCCCCAAGACTGTCCAGAGTCACCTTTCGAACCAGGAACCAAACTTAATGGTGAAACTTCTTATCAACAATAGACCCTGAGGAAGCTGGATCAACCTTTCTCTCACCAGTTCTTAATTTTGCTGCATTCCAGGACAGAAGATCCAGTAGGAGGCTGTCGTAAGAACAGGAAATAGGTCAAGAACAAGGACTAGTACAGTGGGTATAGGTCATTTTATCTGCAGATGCGTGTCACTCTGTGTGGGTTTGATCCCCGCATCCCATATGGTCTCTACAAAGCAAACTAACTAACTAACTAAATAAGAACAGGAGATTTTTAGCACTTACTCCCAAAGTTCCGCCCCTTGAAATGCCTCAGCGGGTGAACTTTAACTGTTGACCCCATGTGGGAGTGGTCAAAGAAACCCCTACAGCCATCCACCATGGACAGGCGCATAGTGTTGCCTGAACCCATGTGCTGCTTGAGCCCACTTGGCCGTAGAACATGTGCTCCTTTGTGGCTCCCTCTAGAGATGTGTACACACTCTCTCTCTCTCTCTCTCTGTCTCCCTCACTTTCCTCTCTCCTCCTTCCCTTTCCTAAAACCTCCATAATAAAAATCTGTTTTACTTCACTGCTCATTGACTCCTTGAAAATTCTTTTCAAGCCAGGAAGACACAAAAGGACCCTGAGTAAAGGTAAGGGCCATAGGGACTGCAAAGAGCTCTTTCTTTTCCTGCAAAGAGCAATTCTCACTTCAGCCTGAGTCCTTGGCCTCAGAAACTCGAGAGTGGTGGGGTGTCAGAGAGCTTCTAAACCCCAACAATAGCCAGGAAATGAGGTTCCCATCTCCCTCCGCCGGCAGGGGAATGAATAGAAAACTCAGAATTGGGTGCTTTTAAAAGATCTGACTCTTAAATATCACAAAGTTCTGATATAAACCCTAAAACAGAAAAACCTTAGATTTTGGGTTCCTGGCTGGGCCCTGGCCACGTGTAGGCTGTAAGACATGCGCGAATATTAGCCCAATAGAGAATGGAAGTAGGAAGCCAAGGAAAGCTCCTAGATATAAAAGCCCTCTCCTTTCTCCTGTTTGCAGCTTTTGCAAATAGACAGAAACCCTCAAAAACTTCTGCAGCCAGATCTATTCCAGAGATGAAGTCAGATAAGGACTCTATTGAAATGTAAAAATTAGGTGTACTGGCTTTACAAGTGCTAGTTGATTCAAAACCTCCCTAGCTGAGCTGGAAGGTGCCATGTAGCTGAGTTTAAAGCAGGCGTGCCACCCGAGGTGGGATCTACCCTTGCCTAGAGACTGCCAGACATCAGTGGCAAAGACTGCTACCCTCATGGCCAGGGAATATAGGCCCATGCTGTGCAGGGCTCATCATAGACATTTTTCATCTAGTCCTAGCCTGCCCAGCAGGTCCCGGTGGCAGAGTGGCTGGTGGTAGAAAGTGACCATCTCTCTCCTTCCTGTCTCACATGTCACCTGTGGAGCCCACTCTACATCTGCCCAGTTCCGTAGAATATGTGACCTATTGTGATATAAGAAAATATTATCAATCTGATTAGGCTTTAAGCTATCACTTGATCACTTGAATCCATTATTCACTCGATTTGCTTCGAGCGGGCGCCAGTAACATTTCCATTGGACCTATCACGTGCCAATGTAGCCCCAATGGCATCCTAGTTGATTCAGGAATATGAAGAGCCTCAAACCGTTCCTTCAGGGTCTTGGCAAGGAAGTCCTGACCATCTTGTAGGTGGGCGGCCACGTGATCTTTTGACATCCCGTGGGATCCAGTCGGTAATGGCTCTAGTCCAGCGGTTGTCTCCAAATCGCATTACATGTCCAGCCCATCTGATTTTTCGATGCCTTGGCAAGCGAGACAGCGTCCCTGATTCTGGAATAACCCGGAGGTCAGAACTCCGGATTCCTTCTCTCACTTGAGTGAGGCGTGATATTCCAAGCATAGCTCTTTCGATTCCTCTCTGGGAGACCCGAATAGCATTCTCATCCTGCTTTCCGTAGGGCCCAGGTCTCTGAGGCGATATGTTAATGCAGGGAGAACAGTGGAGTCAAAGAGATGTGCCCTGGCCAGGAGGTTCTTTGTCCTTTAGCTATTTCTTCGATGCCTTTGAAGGCATTCCATGCCGCTCTCTTCCTCCCTGCGCAGCTCAGGTTTTTAGGTCGTTCATCATGTTGACTTCTCGACCTAGGTACACATAACTGCTGCATTCAGAGATGTTTGTTCCATTGAGAGTGAATGGGGCCTCTGGAACTAGTTCATTTTCTTCATGAACATAGTTTTTTCTTTAGATTCAGCTGTAGACCTATCTTTCCACATTCTCGGTCAAAGTCAGCCAGCATTTGTGCCGCTTGGCTAATGTTTGGTGTTATTAGAACGATGTCATCAGCGAAGCGGAGGTGGTGTAGTTGCCGACCATCTATCTTCACTCCCATTCCTTCCCATTCCTAATTGTCACATGATGTTCTCGAGGGGTGGCGCTGAAGAGTTTTGGTGAAATGGTATCACCCTGTCGAACCCCTCTTTTTGACATCAATGATCACTTCTTTGTAGAATGGTGAGATCCCTGGTGGTGAATCCATAATACAGCTCGCGAAGGATCTTGATGTATTGAGTTTGAACACCCTGTTTGGCTAGGGCTTCGATGACTGCTTCAGTCTCCACAGAATCAAAGGCTTTCTGTAAATCAATGAACGTGAGACAGAGGCGGCATCTTGTACCCCTACAAAACCTCAATGAGCTTGGTTACTGTGTGGATATGGATTTGAGTGTGCTGAATCCTTTTCCGGAAGCCAGCTTGCTCGCATGGTTGTCCTTCATCTAGTGTTCTGCCAATCCTGTTCAGGATGACTCGTGTAAACAGCTGTAGATGACAGACAACAGGCAGATGGGGCGATAGTTGCCAATGGTAGGAATGTCTCCCTTCTTGAACAGTAGAACTGTCCTGCTGGTTTTCCATTGGGGGCACCTTGCATTGCCGGACAGGTGGTGCGATGGTGAAGAGCCGAAAGCAGTGGATTACGAGCACCTTCTACCGCAGATTCTTCAGGTAAAACAACTGAATTTGTCTGGGCCTGGTGCTGTTCTCTTCTTTTACCAATGGTAGATGGCATGTCTGATTCCCAAGGAGAATCAAAGAATGAGATATCCATCCTGTGAATTTGGTATGTGTGTTACCATACCAAATTTAAATTTATAGTAGAAATTATAATGAGATTGCTCATAAGAGTTATTAAAATCAAGCCGTCAGTCTGGAGCGATAGCACAGCTGCAGGGCTGCCCATGCACCAATCCAGGTTTGATCCCGGCATCCGACATGGTCCCCCTAATCGCTGTGAGTAATCTATAGAAGCTGGTGGAGTAACCCTGAGCATCACCGTGACCCAAAAAGAAAAAAAAAAAAAAAAAAATTTTTTAATTAAAAAAAATTAAAAACAAACTGTCTCCTCGGTACTCCACCATCCTGGGCTCCTTTTGTGCTTTGGCCCAAGAGAACACTTTCGCTAAAGCCAAAAAGTAAAGCTTTTCTTTCGCACGGCTTAAGCAGTAAAGATTCAGCCAGCTAGGGTGTGGCATCACCCAACAGTAGTGGTACACTTGGAAATTCTTGTTTGTGTTATTTCTATGAAAACTTCACTCTTCTTGTATCACTTGTCTTGCCATTGTTCATCGATTTGCTCTGAAAACCAGTAAAATCTCCAATATCCTGTCTCGTGCTAGTGTAGTCCTTAAGGCATCTGCTTCTGCTCCAGGAACATGTAGATTCAAAAAAACCAATCCCTTCAGTAGGTCATGGAATGAGGTCTATAACTGTTACTGGTTTTTGGCATATTAAATAAGGACAAGGTAGCTTGCCAGGCTCTGATGTGCAGGTGAAGAACACTGGGCAGTGTATAAATGTGAAAGACTGGGAAGGGGACCTGGTCCTAACTTCCATTATTATTGTCTTTTTCAAAATGCTGAAAACACTTTATGAAAAATATGTTTGTATTACTCACCTGATCACCTGAATCTTTTTATTAATCGATTTATCAGATGGGCGCTGTGCACATTTCCATTGACCCAATACGGTCCAATGTAGCCCAATGATGTTTGTATTCCTTTATGAAAAACATACACGAAGATATATTCAGGAAAAGCAGTAGACTTTACTCAGAAATCCTAGAGACAAATGAAAGATGGCAGAAAGGTAGATGTTGGATTCTAATCTTCTGAGTGCCAGAACATAGGAAGTTATGAAACAGAGTGAAACAGATTGGCATTGGCTAGTTGGGAGAGAGAGAGAGAGAGAGGAGAGAGAGAGAGAGAGAGAGAGAGAAGAGAGTGCCTGCTTACTTCAAGTTATAGAGACACAGGCTGAGGGAGGAGAGAGGGAATCTGTGGGACATTGGTGGTGGAATGTGTCCTGGTGGAGGAATGGTTCTGCAACACTGCATGCACTGAAACCCAATCAAGGAGCAGCTTTGTAATTGTATAGTTCATTGCCAAAACACAACAAATTAAATAATAATAAATATCATTCCTATCTACTGCTCCCTTTAGAAGTCAGACCTCCAGTTCTGCAGAGTACGTAAGCCAAAGACAGGAAACAATAATTCTTCAGATGGACACTAAAGATAATATAAGTAACTCAAGCAAAAGCACATGTGATGCCCACCTATATACCGAATGCTGAGTTAAGGCACCTGGGATCCTGGTCACAAATACTGATTTCAAGCTTAATGTCAAAATGAATGCAACTTAATGTCATAAC
>JAJIBD010037496.1:0-18301 GCA_021461705.1 Cryptotis parvus
TGTACTTCTTTATTCAACACTGCACTATTCACAATAGCTTCTGAATATGGAAACAACCTAAATGCCCGAGAACAGAGGACTGGCTAAAGAAACTATGGTACATCTACAGGATGGAATACTATGCAGCTGTCAGAAAAGACGAAATTTCTGAAATTTACCTGCAAATGGTTGATGGACATGGAGACTATCATGCTGAGTGAAATTAGTCAGAAGGAAAAGGACAGGATGATAGAATGATTGCATTCACCAATGGATATAAATATATACCAGTGTTTAACTGAGTGTGGGCAACGGTAATGTCAGACTAGAACTCACCATTGAATATACACAAAGAGACTTACTTGAAACCCTAAATGTCTGCAGGGCTAGCCACAATGTGTAAAAAGAAGAGGAAGAAAGATACAGAGACATAGAGAGAGAGACCAGAGAGAGAGAAAGAGAGGAAAGGGGGTACCTGCTACTGAGACAGCCTGGAGGTGGGGTGGGAGGGGGTGTGGGTATACTGGTGGTGGTGATGGGGCACTGGTGGAGGGATGGGTGCTGGAATACTGTATTACCAAGAACCAATTATGAACACCTTTTTAACTGTATGTTTCACTGTGGTATAATAAAAATTTTTAAAAATTTAGTGAAAATAATATAATCTAAGTATTCAGTGGAAAGCACAAGGAAAATAACATAAGACTGGTGTTCTCGAAAAGGAGAAAATCTATAGCGATTTAAAAAATTGCTTTAGAACAAAAGGCTCAGTCAGCACCTGGCCATGTCCTACATAGCTCCCTAGGGCTTGCTCACCCATGCAGGCGGCACACGCCCACTGGACTCGGAGCATGAATTTGGGCCCTCTACCCTATCCCCAGACTCCGGTCAAGCGGGTGTGGCCCTGAGCGCCAGCCACCACAGCCAACAGCCGGAAGACAGACACTCAGATCCAAAGCTGCACAGGCGTGCGGCTTTAGACTTATCTCAGACTCTAACATATTTTAGCACTATTTCCTTCCCAGGATTTTTCTTATTTATACACTTTAATGATCATTCTATTTGCAACAAACTGGAGAGGTTGTGGAGAATGAGAAATTACGATGTCACTCTAGCACTCACTTTTAAATATTCAGATAGAGACATCATACATTGTTTGTATCTGTAGGGCAAATCACAAAATGTAAACAGAAGAGAGAGAGAGAGAGAGAGAGAGAGAGAGAGAGAGAGAGAGATACAAGGACATAGACAAAGAGATAGACAGAGAAATAAAATGTGCCTGCAATAGAGGCAGGCAGGGTTTTTGAGTGGTTGGGGCGTGTTTGGGATACGGGTGGTGGTAATTTGATTCTGGTGGAGGGATGGGTTCTGAAACACTGTATGACATGACCCAGTTATGAACATCCTTTTCATTGTATATCTTGCATGGTATAATAAAAATTAAAAAAAAAGAAAATTAAAAAGAATTGCTTTAGAAAAAAAATTGCTTTAGATGTTGGGAATTTCCCAAAGTGGATATAATGCAGACAACGTCACATTTTTAAATGGGCATAATTTACACAAGATAAATTTACCAAAAAATGCATTTTGAGACTCATAATGATCAAATTGTGAGAAAGGAAAGAGAAGATAATAAATTAGCTCTAGGCAAATATTGATTCTAGCAAGAATGAATTTCTTGTCTTAAATTATGAGACTGAGGATGTGGTGCATTATTTTAAAATTGCTGTAAAAATGGTCAACTTAAAACATTTTTATTTTAGAAATTAATGAAAGTAAGTTAGCTTCAGGCAAAGGAAAATCAAAAATTTGATGTCTGAAGAACTTTTAAATTATTGTTTAAGGGAGTCTTTAAAAAAAAGACTATAACAGAAGAGAGAATCTAGATATGATAGCCCAAAGGATGGTCAACCTGAGGAAGAGAAAATATTAAGCTCAAAGGAAATAGATTAAGAAATAAGAATCATTACTCAAAGGATAGTTGAAATCTTCCCAATTGATGGAAGATTTATCTATCTCTAAGGATCTCAGCAAACTCCAAGTGGATCAAACTTGAACATGCACACAAATTTCATCTTAGGAAAGTGTCAAATCAAAGGAGGTGATCTTGAAGTAAATAGAAAACAGTTCATCACTCATAGGATCATTAAGATCAAGAACTAGTTTAGATCAGAGACCAGGGAAGCTACAGGAAAGTGTATTTTAAAATGCTAAAAGGAGAAAGTAGCCCACTGGACCAAAATTTTATATCAGCAAAGCCATAACTGAAGAAAGAAGAAATTGCTCTTTCAATAAATGAAACCTGAGGAAATTTGTTACCAGTAGATGCTCTGAATGAAGTGAAGGCACATTAGCAATCATTAATAGCTATATGGAAAATAAAAACAGGTAAAGGTGACTATAAGAAACACAGGAAGGGCCGGAGCGATAGCCCAGCGGGTAGGGCATTTGGCTTTGCACGCGGCCGGTCTGTGCCGGCCGGTTTGATCCTCGGCGTCCCATATGGTCCCCGAGGCACCGCCAGGAGTGATTCCTGGAGTGCAGAGCCAGGAGTAACCCCTGAGCGTCGCCGAGTGTGAAAAAGAAAAAAAAAAAAAGAAAGAAAAAAGAAACACAGGAAGGTTGTATGTACTAAAGGCATATGTGAAAACCATTCTTATTAGATACATAATTAGAAAAGCCTCAAGTTTTCTGGTATAATTTATAAGCACATTCTTAATGTGATCATTGTAGATGTTAAAATTAACATAATAATTACTAAACAAGCTATAAATGCATATGCTGTGATAATAACATAATGGAGAAAAATGAATTGTGTAAAAGAAGAGGTTTTTTGTCTTTTTTGGGTCACACCTGGCAATATTCAGATGTTCCTCCTGGCTCTGCACTCAAGAATTACTCCTGGCGGTGCTGGGGGACCCTGAGGGATGCCGGGAATCAAACCTAGATTGGCCCTCCCCATTGTGCCATTGCTCCACCCTGAGAAGAGTTTATTTAGATGAAGTGTGGAGCATGTGTAAGAGTAGAGTTGTATGATGTGGCTAGAATAAACTCAGAACTAATTAGTCCCCTCTAAACTTATGATTTGATTTCTTATCTATACTGGGGTATAATGAAGAGCTTAAAGATATAAAGGTGAAAATAACAACAAAATTTATAATGCACACATTTGCTAGTGCCTGTGCTATGACGTAGGAAGACACTAGATTCCAGGGCACAGATTCTACTTACAGAGTGGGAGGCATATGGGCTGAGTGGACCAGCCACTTTCCGTACATGTGATGTTTGTCTGATTGTTTGGGGAGACCGTAGCCTCTATCACAAGTAACTTGCACAGTTTTGCCTTCCAAATGTGTAGCTTGTGAGTAATCAGAATGACCATGTTCCACCCAAGGCAAAATGCAGTGTCCTAAAAACCCAAATGAACAATATTACATGATTTGAAATGCAAATCACATCATAGTTTGCCAACTTTAAGACATGTAAAATTCATGAAGCACACCCGAAATATTTTTAAATTAAACCAGTTTAAAAATTGAATATGTAATTTCATTAATCATTACATGTATTTATAAAGTATTTTATATCCTCAACTTTCTTTAGATATTAAAAAATATTTTGCTTTGCCTTATTTAATAATATAAATACTTTCTAGAGCAGGCAATGACTTTAATCTCCTTTGGCTTCCTCATTTAGTTTGTCTCTTTTATGATTTTATCTCCTTCCTTTTATCTTCCTCTGCATTCAGTGACAGGCATTAAGGCATTAATTGCTCCCAGCTAAACCGATTCAATGTTCTGTTCCACATATGGTCCACTGAACTGTATCACTATATGCATATGGAGATGTTACTGGTGCCCCCTCGAGCAAATCGATGATGAACGGGAAGACAGTGATACAGACAGTGATGTCCTGTATCATGCTAGTAGAGCCCAAGGGTACCTACTTGCTCCAGGAACATAAAGAGCCTCAAACAATTCCATCAGGTTATGGGAATGAGGTCTATAATTGTTACTGGTATTTGGCATATCAAATACGACACGGGTAGCTTGCCAGGCTCTGCCGGGCGGGTATCATACTCTTGTAGTCATCTCGAAATCCAGCATTTATTGATGAACTGTGCGGCCGCAAAGCGGACGCGAGCTGGGCTGTGATAGGCTGGTCTGTTGGGTGGAGTTCTGACAAGAGGAAGTCCGGATGTGGAAAATGGAGGCCCCTCATGGAGTGGGGGGTCGTCTGGCTTGTTGCAAGGCTCTGCTGGGGTGGCGGGCCAGGGCTAGAACCTGCCATCCCTCCTGGGCACCTCGTGAGCGGCTGGGCAAAAGGAAGAGCCAGTAGCAGCTCTGCCCCATGTCTGTGAGTCTCTGAACACCACCAGGAATGACCCAGAGCACAGACAGGTATGACCCTAATCTCCAAAACCAGCAGTGCAGTATAAAATAATAAATGATAGGCGGGAGCGATAGTCCAGTGGGTAGGGCATTTGCCTTGCACGTGGCCGGGCTGGGTTCGATCCCTGGCATCCCATATGGTCCCCTGAACACCACCGGGAGTAATTCCTGAGTGCAGAGCCAGGAGTAACACTTGAGCATTGCCAGGTGTGACCAAAAAGGATAATAATAATAATAATAATAATAATAATAATAATAAATGCACTACTGTAAAGACATATTAATAAAAAGGAAAAAATAAAAGATCTGTTGATTAAAAAATGTATGGGAAGTACTAGAGCAAAAAAAAATAATAAAGCTCCTTGGGTGAGCAAAGAAGAAAAAACTTTGGAAGACTGGGGACATAGCTCAAAAGGACAAAGCAGATGGAGCTTGTACATACACTGATATACATGGGCAAGGCTCTGGAGCCCTGGCACCACATAACCCCAAAAGTTATAGTCTATGTGGTTTATAAGTTTTTAGGCTCTTTATCTTAGCTGATGCTAAAAGAACTTCTTACCTAAAATGACTTCTCCTGTGAGTTCCTCCAGCCCTGCCCCTGCTTTTGTGTAAACTCAATGGCCATTAGGCATCTGCTTTCTGCTCACTGAACACCCCTGTTCCTGCAAACAATGAGGAGGGCGTTACTCACTGAGGCACCGAGGAGCTGGTGACCACCCTTCTGCTGTACAGTCTGTTCGTGTCCACACTGACTGAGCTGGCGATGCAAAGCCCTGTTCACAGGAGTAGTAGAAATAATGTCCAACCGCAAGTGGGAATAGTGGCTTATATCTGTTTTCATTATACAAGCTTCCATGCTTTATGTCAGGAAAGTCACAGGTTTGTCCTAAAGATAAAAGTAGCATTCTATGGCAATAGATTACTTTACTTAATTTGAATGTATCTGTTATTCTATGTAACTTCATTATTCTACTGCTCTATGGTTTGAAAACTGGAGCTATTTGGTACTTGTTTGCTTGCCTTGTATGCAGCTGACCTGAGTTGGATCCTGGGCACTGCCTATGATCTCCCAAGCCCCACCAGGAATGACCCCTGAGCTCAGAGCCAGGAATAAGGTCTGCTCACAGCTGTATGTGAACCCACCCCTACCAACAAGAGAGGAATTCGGTTGTATTTGAGGAGTTGATGAGGTTTGTGTTCTTTCAAAGCTAGTCCCTGTTTAAAACCATGGAAAATTTAAACACAAGGAGAAAAGAATAAAAGAAATGTTCAGTTAAGCTCCACATATGAAATGTTTGCTTTTGCTGGGGAGGTGAAGCTAATTATGATCCTTCTCTCATTCCTGTGTTCCTTTGGCTTATTGTGAAGAAATCACCTCAGAAGTCAGGCCCTTTGCAGTCCTTTGTAATCTCCTTGATGGCATTTTGTTGAATAAGATACACGCATGGATAATTGCACTTACACACACTGATTGTTATTATACATGTACATGTGACTATCTGCCTCTCTAGAGGACCAGAGAACTTGTTTCAAATATCCAGTAAGGGTCCCCCAAGCACTGCTGGGAGTAATTCCTGAGTGCAGAGCCAGGAGTAACCTCTAGGCATTACTGGGTATCACCTCAAAAGCAAAAACAAACAAAAAAAAAACCAAATATTCATTAAGGAAACATCAGTGTTGGGCTCTGAGCTGCTAGCCTTAGGGTACAGCAGGGCCCATTTCTGCCCTTAGGGTCTTGTGGCAGAAAAATGCTGGACCCTAAGGCTAGCAGCTCAGAGCCCAACACATCAGAAAGAACAATAAAACCAAGACATAAGAACTAATTTCTGATAAATGTTCTCTGAAAATAGGTATATGAATAAACATGCTAAAAAGATGGCAATGCAATGTTTTCATTATTACTGTCCACACTGTAAAAAAGTCAAAGCATTATTCTAGCCATTTACTGGTGTCACATAACAAGGATATAACTGAAAGGTGAAATCAAAGGCATGAGCTGTCAGAAAAATGAAGTTATGAAATTCGCCTATAAATGGATGGACATGGAGAGGATCATGTTGAGTGAAATTAGCCAGAAAGAGAGAGACAGATATAGAATAACCGCATTTATTTGCATGACATAAATATATATATATATATATATATATATATATATGTACATATTATGATACCAATATCCAAGGTCAGGCGAAACATGGAACAGGAGGTCTTGTCAAAGGTGGAAATTATCACAAATGTGTGGAAGTCAGAAGCTAGGTAAGACAGAGAATGGAACAGTGTGCTAATAATTGTTGAAAGTGCTGATACCAACCTAGAACTGAGCATTAAATACAGGCAAAAGATACACATGACAACCTCTTAATGTATGTATCGTAATCCACAGTGTGGAAGGGAAGGAAAAGAGAAAGAGAGAGAGAGAGAGAAGAAGAGAGAGAGAGAGAGAGAGAGAGAGAGAGAGAGAGAGAGAGAGACTCAAGAACCTGCCACAGAGGCAGGCTAGGGAGAGGGAGGGAATCGGGACATTGGTGGTGGGAAATGGGCACTGGTGGAGGGATGGGTGCTGGAACACTGTTTGACCGAAACCCAAATATGAACATTTTATGAATATCTTTGTAACTATATATCTTACGGTGATATAATAACATATTTTTTTTAAAAAAAGAAATCAAGGCTTTTTATTTGCTTGCTTTGTGGTGCTGTCCTCGCTGGTGCTCAGGGTTTACTCCTGGTTCTGAGCTCAGGGATCACTCATGGCAGGCTAAGGGAACCATATGGAGTGCTGGGGATTGAACCCTGGTTGGCTGGGTGTAATGCAAGCGTTGTGCTCACTGAACTATTGCCCCAGCCCCTATTTTTCCATATTTCTACAGAACAAAATTGAATCAAGGTTGGGACCAAGTGATAGCACAGCGGCTAGGGCAGTTTAGAAGAGCTTATAAAACTTTGTTAAATTGATTCCTAGGCATCATTTTCTTTCTATTATGCATAATGCATTTTTATTTCATTTTTAATTGTTTCATGTGAAAAGGTTGCCTAGCACCTCAGTCGACCAGGGTTCGATTCCCTGCATCCCATATGGTTCCCGAGCATCACCAGGAGTAATTCCTGAGTGTAGAGTCAGGAGTAACCCCCTGAGCATTGCCAGGTGTGACCCAAAAAGAAAAAAAAAGAATTGAATTAAGGCATCAGCAGCTTTACTTTCCCTGAAGTCTTTCCCTCTAGCTTGCTGCCTGCTCTCCTGTCCCTGTGGGTCCCCGACCTTCCCTCTTGTGTCTGACTAATCTGCTCTTTCAGAGACACTCTTTGTGTTTGAATTGGATAATGGCTCTTTTTTCATTTTTGACAAAAAAGATAACAATTTTTTTTGTTTAATTGTAGCTTTTATTTATTTCTATTTTGGAGGCCACACGCCACACTCGGCTGTGCTCAGAGCTTACTCCTCAGGATTACTCCTGGAGAGATTCGGAGACCTTCTGGGGTGCCAGAATTGAACCAGGGATGGCCACATGCAAGGCAAGCTTCCTACCGGCTGTAAGTACATTGATATGATTAAATTTAAGGATCTGCCCCTCAGATCCTTAAAATGTTTAGACACATGTGAAAAATAACACGATCATAATATTGTCTATCTTTGTATCTGTTTTCAGCTTACCTTGTCCACTGGCACAGGAAGCCCACACGGTGAGGAGGACAATGACCAGCAAGCGCATGTCAGCTGTCCCTGGGGACAGTAACACAAACCCTTCAGCTGTGCTCTTGGAGAGCTGAGTCTGCTTCACTGGACCTTATCATCTGTGAGCTGGCTCTGATTTGCCAGGAACTTAGTAAATTCAGGTGCCCTAGTAAAGACTAAAGTTCAAAGAGTTTTGCAAAATCCCTTGCTTCTTACATTTCTTTCACAATATTTTCTTGAATTAAAAATCTGCTTTGTTTTATTATACATCTTTCTTCAGAGACATTAGTAGACTGACTCCAAAAAGTGAAATAAAGCTCATTTTTCCAAGTGAGAAATTTCTTGCAAGGTGGTGAAGTTCTTTCAGAAGCAGGAGAATGGTGTGAATAACTCCGTATTCTGTCACTGTAGCTTTCTAGGGTCTTTATGTGTGTGTATCTACTTCCTTACGAGCCTATGAAAATCAACTGTGTGTTGGATACTACTCACTAGCAGTTTTTTTTTTTTTAAAAAAATTTTTTATTATACCACCATGAGACATACAATTACAAAGGTGTTCACAATTGGTTCTTGATAATACAGTATTCCAGCACCCATCCCTCCACCAGTGCCCCATTTCCACCACCAATGTACCCCCACCCTCCTGCCCACCCCCATGCTGCCTTAATGGCAGGTACCCCAGTTTCCCTCTCTTTCTCTCTCTGTCTCTGCATCTCTCTCTCTTCTTTTAAACATTGTGGCTAGCCCTGCAGATATTTAGAGTTTATTACTTAAGTCTCTTTGTGTATATTCAATGGTGAGTTTTAATCTGCCATTACCATTACCCACATTTAGTAAAACACTGGTATCTATTTATGTCCTATTAATGAATGCAGTCATTCTATATCTGTCCTTTTCCTTCTGACTAATTTCACTCAGCATGATAGTCTCCATATCCATCCATTTGCAGGTTAATTTCATCTTTTCTGACAGCTGCATAGTATTCCATAGTGTAGATGAACCACAGTTTCTTTAGTGAGTCCTCTGTTCTCAGGCATTTTTGGTTGTTTCCAGATTCTAGCTATAGTGAATAGCGCAGAGATGAATAAAGAAGTACAGATAGTGTTTCTGCTATGTGTTTTTTCGGTCTCTCGGGTATATTCCCAGGAGTGCTATTGCTGGATCAAATGGGAGCTCAATGTCTAGTTTTTGAAGGAATGCCCATATTGTTTTCCAAAAGGGCTGGACCAGTCGGCACTCCCACCAATAGTGAATGAGAGTCCTTTTTTCCCCACACCCACGCCAGCACCAGTTGTTCTTGCTGTTTTGGATGTGTGCCAGTCTCTGTGGTGTGAGATGGTACCTCATTGTTGTTTTGATTTGCATCTCCCTGATGATTAAAGATGAAGAGCACTTTTTCATATGCCTTTTGGCCATTCGAATTTCTTCTTTTTTGGAAGCTTCTGTTCATTTCTTCTCACCATTTTTTGATGGGGTTGGCTGTTTTTTTTCTTGTGAAGTGCTACCAGTGCCTGATATATCCTGGATATTAACCCCTTGTCAGATGGGTATTGGTTGAATATCCTTTCCCACTCTGTGGATTGTCTTTGTATCTTGGTCATCGTTTCTTTTGAGGTGCAGAAGCTTTTCAATTTTATATAATCCCATTTGTTTATCTTTGCTTCCATTTGCTTGGTCAGTGATGTGGACAGCC
Source organism: Cryptotis parvus (assembly GCA_021461705.1). NCBI lineage: Eukaryota > Metazoa > Chordata > Mammalia > Eulipotyphla > Soricidae > Cryptotis > Cryptotis parvus. The sequence goes on from JAJIBD010037496.1 coordinate 9,740, forward strand.
ATACTACCCTGAACGCACCTGATCACTAGCAGTTGTTTTTCAAAACTTTATTATACCACTGTGAGGTAGACAATTACAAAGCCGTTCGTGTTTGGTTTTCAGTCATACAAAAGCACTATGTTTTGTGCTTTTGTTTGTTTGAAAATAAAGTTGCATTGCTACAAATAAATCCCATCAACTTACTTGATTTTGCATCTATTCTATCCTTCTTCCTAGTCCCACCAATGATAAGCCTTGGCCTGCTTTCGATGTTCACTGGTTTTGTTTTTATCGTCTCTTCATCAATTTATATCTTTATAATTGCACATCTGGGTGAAATTATCACTGCTTATTATACTTAAGTGATATTATTTTAATGTTTGGTCACTTTTGGACCACCTCATTTTGTATCCAGTACCTACTCATGGCTCTGTGGTCAGGGATCACTTCTGGTGTTCTCAGGGGACCAAATGAGGTGCAGGGGATCAAACCTTATATTGGTGACCACGTGGTGCTCACTGGCTGCCTGCAAAACAAGTGCATGTTGAACTATCTCTCCAGCCCCCTACACTCATATTAAATTGATCTGCAAAATATGAATTTCAAGGGGCCGGAGTGATAGCCCAGCAGTAGGGTGTTTGCCTTGTCATGCGGCGGGCCCTTGCTGGCCCGGGTTTGATCCCGGCATCCCATATGGTCCCCGAGCACCGCCAGGAGTAATTCCTGAGTGCAGAGCCAGGAGTAACCCCTGAGCATCGCCAGGTGTGACCCAAAAAGCAAAAAAAAAAATATGAATTTCAAGATTCTCTTGGAGTTAAATTTTCTTCAGCAAATGTGATTTAATGTTCTGTTTGAAATTAGGATTAATATATTTCAGATGAATTTAATAATTTACCTAGTCATAGGAATGTAGTAATTTAAGCATTATCAGCTGTCCGTCCACTGCTTATAAATGGAACTTCTTTCATGTTCTTTCAATATTTAGCTAGTTAAAATATTTTGAAGCATGAAATATAAAGGAATTCTTTCAAGCTAATAATGAACATATAAATCTTTGACTATTGTCATTGATACTGCTTTGATCTATTTGTATTTGTTTATTTTTATGTAATTACACATTATATAATTTCACAATACTAACAATTAAGTAATGTTTATACAATTGTGATTTCCATAATTGCAAAATAACTTATATCAGACAAACCTTCTTCCAAATCACAATGTTAAACAAAGTGCTTCTAGAGAAAGCAAGCCAAAAAATAGAAATCATCAACCCTTTGAATGAATGAATGAAATAAAAGTGTGGAATCTACTTTCTTCATGTTTTGGGTGTAGGAACACCCGACCTCTCATGCCATAAAGTCGGTAGAGATCCAGTAGGAATCAGGGCTCTTATTGTGGGATAATTTAGAGATCAAAGTGGGAACTGGCTCCACATCTGTCACAGAGAACAGATAAAATGGGAAAATCCCCAGGTGTCTATTTCCCTGCTTGGAAATCCCCATTTGTCTATTTACACTTACAAATATGCTGAGCATGCATGGGGTCAAACTCCTTGTAGTCCCTTGAAAACAAATGCTGAAAGAACAGAAACTCTAAAACATGCAGGTAACACTCAATAAAGAGGAGTTTAATGTTCAATACAGAATGATTAAATCCTTCATATTATACTTAAACTTAGGTGGATGTATTTTAGGAGTGAGTACTCTATGCCAGTATAAGGCTGAGGCTGTACACTTGTCTTAGGTTTCTCTTGATAAATATATTTAGGCAACGAAAAGGTCACAAAACCTTTTAATAGGTTTAGAAGCAAAAAACTCCCAGGTGCAGCCCTTGAGACTCCAGAGCACTGCTGGCTGAGACCAAGTCCCCTCAGGCTCTCACATTGGCCAATTAGCTCTTGGAGTGGCCTCCAAATTCCAGAGCACTGCTTGGGAGAAAAATCTCCATAAAAAAATTAAAATATAAGACCAATACTGGACCTAAAAGTCTCAAGAATAGTAGTGTGTCAGGGATCCAGAAGGGACCCCACCAGATTCAGGGTTTGAGTGCCTGTTCACCTCAGGGACCGACAAATGACGGACAAAATCCACGAGAGTCCAAATAATCCAAAAGGCTTTTTACTTTTCATCAACAGTTAAAACACACTCTGCCACCACAGTCCAGGGCAAAAGTGACTCCCAGACCTAGAGCTCCTGGCTAGACCTCTGACCATTGCTCTTACCAAGAAGTATCTTACTAAGTGGTCCTTCTTCTCCAAAACAGCAGCTGTTTTTTCTATCTCAAAATCTGGCAAACAAGCAAAAAGCTCCAAAGGCAGCCAGCAGCTGGCCTCTCCTGAGGTCAGCCAATTCAAAGTAAAGACCAACACTTTTTTTGCAAACGTCCAGGTGAACTGCACCCCCGGGCCCAGGCTTAAGAAATGCAATCAGAGGCCTACAATGTTGCCTTCCTCTCAGATCAGCTCTTATTTTTAAAACAAAAAATTTTATTATACCACCGTGAGATATACAATTACAAAGATGTTCATGTTTGGGTTTTGTCATATAGTGTTTTAGCACTCATCCCTCCACCAGTGCCCATTTCCCACCACCAATGTCCCCTGATTCCCTCCCCTCCCCGGCCTGTCTCTATGGCAGGCACTTTGCCTCCCTCCTCTCTCTCTTTCTCTCTCTCTTCCTTCTCTTACACATTGTGGCTTGCATACATATATTTAGAGGTTATCGTGTATTTCCCTTTGCCTACATTCAGTACTAGTTCTAGGTTGGTATTATCATTTCCAGTAATAGCACATTGTTCCCTTCTCTGTCTTACCTAACCTCTGACTCCCACACACTTCTGGTAGATTCTACCCACTGACAAGACCTCTTAATCTTTTTTTTGATTGACCTTGGATATTGGTATTATACTATGTTTTTATATCCTGCAAATAAATGCGGTCATTCTGTATCTGTCCTTTTCCCCTCTGGCTAATTTAACTCAGCATGATCCTCTCCATGTCCATTTATAGGCAAATTTCATAACTTCGTTTTTCCTAGCAGCTGCATAGTATTCCATTGTGTAGATGTACCACAGTTTCTTTATCCAGTCATCAGTTCTTGGGCACTCTGGTTGTTTCCAGATTCTGCCTATTGTGAATAGTGCTGCTATGAACATAAAAATGCAGATGGTGTTTCTAGTTTCTGGCTTCCCAAGGTATATTTCCAGGAGTGGCATTACTGGGTCAAATGGGAGCTCAATTTTAAGTTTTGGAGGAATGCCCCTATTGTTTTACAAAAAGTCTGAACGAGTCGACATTCCCACCAACAATGCATGAGAGTCCCTTTTCCCCCACATCCACACCAGCACTTGTTGTTCTTGCTCTTTTGGATATGTGCCAGCCTCTGTGGTATGAGATATCTCATTGTTGTTTTGATTTGCATCTCCCTGATGATTAGTGATGATGAGCATTTTTTCATATGCCTTTTGGCCATTTGAATTTCAGATCAGCTCTTTTTCAAAACACTTAAAGAGGGCTCTGATAAAAAGAATCATACCTGATATCCACTTCATATAATTTTGCCATGATATCTCCATCCCCACAGGTCCTCTGTCTGGTCCACTCTACCCAGGGCTAATTTCTAAGTGCTCTACTCTTTGTTTACTGAAAGGATATTACAAGTCTGCCTTTGGGACAAACTAGCATGACCTCTCTTTTCATCTTTGCAGAGCTAAGTCTAAAGGTGTTCCATCTCGTAGCCACGGTGGCTTCTGGTAGTATTGATGTAGGCAGGCAGAAGGGTAGGGGAGAAGGGGAGTGGGAGGCTCCCCATGGCAATGAACTTTAGCCCTAAGACTGTCCAGAGTCACCTTTTGGAACCAGGAACCAAACTTAATGAAACTTTTATCAACAATAGACCCTGAGGAAGCTGGATCAACCTTTCTCTGCCCAGCCCTTAATTTGGTTGCATTCCAGGACAGAAGATCCAGTAGGAATAGAGGTCAAGAACAGGAAATAGGTCAAGAACAAGGGATTGTAGCAATAGCACAGTGGGTAGGTCATTTGTCTTGCATCCCGCCCACCAGGGTTTGATCCCGGCATCCCATATGGTCTCTACAAAAAAGCAAACTAACTAACTAACTAAATAAGAACAGGAGATTTTTAGGGGCACCACTCCCAAAGTCTGCTCCCCTTGGCAACGGCCCTAGCAAGGAACTTTAACCTGGGTTGAGACCCCATGTGGGAGTGGCTTGGGAAGAACCCTATGAAAGCCATCCTGACCAAGGGACAGGGCGCATATGCTGCCTGAACCCATGTGCTGCTTGAGCCCACTTGGCCGAGAACATGTGTCGCCTGCATCTCCCCTCTTGAGATGTGTGCACACTCTCTCTCTCTCTCTCTCTCTCTCTCTGTCTCCCCTCACTTTCCTCCTCCTCCTTCCCTTTCCTAAAACCTCCATAATAAAATCTGTTTTACTTCACTGCTCATTGACTCTTGAAAATTCTTTTTCTGCCAGGGAAGACAAGGACTCTGAGTAAATGCTGGGTAAGGCCTAGGACTGCAAAGAGCTCTTTCCTGCAAAGAGCAATTCCTCACTTCAGCCTGAGTCCTTGGCTCCCCGAAAATCTCGAGTGGTGGGTGTCAGAGAGCCTCTGGGGTCCCCAACAATACCAGGAAATGAGTTCCCATCTCCCTCCGAAGCCGGCAGGGAATGAATGAAAACTCAGGAATCTGGTGCAGTTTTTAAAAGACTTTACTATCACAGGTTCTGATATACAATCCCAAAACAGGAAAAACCCGGATTTTGGGTTCCTGGCTGGGCCCTGGCCACGTGTAGGCCAAGATGGCTGCTGCGACATGTTGAAGCCCAATAGAGAATGGAGAAGCAGAAGCCAAGGGAAGCCTAGATGGCAAAAAAAAGCCCCTCTCCTTTCTCCCAGCTTCTTTTATAAATAGACAGAAACCCGCCAAAACTTCTAGCCAGACTATCTAGAGATGAAGTCAGATAAGGACTCTATTGAAATGTAGCACTTCAGGTGGGCCTTTTGGCTTTACAAGTGCCAGAGCTGATTCAAAACCTCCCTAGCTGAGCTGGGAGGGGCTGCAAGCTAAGTGTAGCTGGAGCTTAAAGCAGGGGCGTGTCACCCAACAGTGGGGATCTACTCCCTTGCCTAGAGATCAAGCAGACATCAGGTGTGGCAAGACGGTTACCTCATGGGGCTGGTGGGGCTCAGGCCCATGCTGTGCAGGGGCTCATCACAGACATTTTTTTTTTCGCAGTCCTTAGCCTGCCCAGCAGGTCCCGGGTGGCAGAGGTGGTTGGTAGAAAGTGACCATCTCTCTCTCCTTCCTGTCTCACATAAGTCACCTGTGGAGCCCACCTACATCTAGTTCCAGAAGAGGACCTGTCAGGGATATAAGAAAATATTATCAAATCTGATGGTCTTGGGGCCATCACTTGAATCACTTGAATCCCATTATTCATCGATTTGCTCGAGCGGGCACCAGTAACATTTCCATTGAACCCTATCACGTGCCAATGTAGCCCAATGGCATCTAGTTGATTCAGGAATATGAAGAGCCTCAAACCGTTCCTTCAGGGTCTTGACAAGGAAGTCTGACCATCTTGTAGGTGGATGGCCATGTGATCTTTTGATATTCCGTGGGATCCAGTCGGTAACGACTCTAGTCCAGCGGTTGTCTCCAAATTGCATTACATGTCCAGCCCATCTGATTTTCGATGCCCTGGCAAGCGAGACAGCGTCCCTGATTCGGAGGTCAGAACTCCGGATTCCTTCTCTCACTTGAGTGAGGTGTGATATTCCAAGCATAGCTCTTTAGATTCCTCTCTGGGAGACCCGAATAGCATTCTCATCCTGCTTTCGTAGGGCCCAGGTCTCTGAGGTATATGTTAATGCAGAGAGAACAGTGGAGTCAAAGAGATGTGCCCGGAGCCGGAGGTTCTTTGTCCTTTTAGCTATTTCTTCGATGCCTTTGAAGGCATTCCATGCCGCTCTCTTCCTCCTGCACAGCTCAGGTTTTAGGTCGTTCATCATGTTGATTTCTCGACCTAGGTACACATAACTGCTGCATTCAGAGATGTTTGTTTCATTGAGAGTGAATGGGGCCTCTGGAACTAGTTCATTCTTCATGAACATTGTTTTCTTTAGATTCAGCTGAAGACCTATCTTTCCACATTCTCGGTCAAAGTCAGCCAGCATTTGTGCCGCTTGGCTAATATTTGGTGTTATTAGAACAATGTCATCAGCGAAGCGGAGGTGATGTAGTTGCCGACCATCTATCTTCACTCCCATTCCTTCCCATTCTAATTGTCACATGATGTTCTTGAGGGTGGCGCTGAAGAGTTTTGGTGAAATGGTATCACCCTGTCGAACCCCTCTTTTCACATTAATGATCACTTCTTTGTAGAATGATGAGATCCTGGTGGTGAATCCACAATACAGCTCATGAAGGATCTTGATGTATTGGGTTTGAACGCCCTGCTTGGCTAGGGCTTCGATGACCGCTTCAGTCTCCACAGAATCAAAGGCTTTCTGTAAATCAATGAACGTGAGACAGAGCGGCATCTTGTACTCCCTACAAACCTCAATGAGCTTGGTTACTGTGTGGATATGGTCGATTGTGCTGAATCCTTTCCGGAATCCTGCTTGCTCGCATGGTTTTCCTTCATCTAGTGTTCTGCTAATCCTGTTCAGGATGACTCATGTAAACAGCTTGTAGATGACAGACAACAGGCAGATGGGGCGATAGTTGCCAATGTCGTGAATGTCTCCCTTCTTGAACAGTAGAACTGTCCTGCTGGTTTTCCATTGGGAGGGCACCTTGCATTCGGACAGGTAGCGTGTGAAGAGCCGAGCTAGTGTATTGATGAGTACCGACGGCAGATTCTTCAGGTGTTCGGGTCTGACTTTGTCTGGGCCTGGTGCTGTTCCCTTCTTTACCGACGAGATGGCATGTCGGATTTCAGAAGGGAGAACGTTGGGAATGACATATCCATCCTGTGGAATTTGGTATGTGGGCAATACCATACCAAATTTGGGGCCATAGTAGAAATTATGATGAGATTACAAGAGTTATTAAAATCAAGCTGTCGGGTCTGGAGCGATAGCACAGCTGGTAGGGCGTTTGCCTTGCATGCGACCAATCCAGGTTTGATCCCTGGCATCCCATATGGTCCCCAAGCACTGCCAGGAGTAATTCCTGAGTGAAGAGCCAGGAGTAACCCCTGAGCATCACCAGGTGTGACCAAAAAAGCAAAAAAAAATTTTTTTTTAATTAAAAAAAAAATTAAAAAAAAACAAACTGTCTCCTCGGTACCTACCATCCTGCTCCTTTTGTGTTTTGCCCAAGAGGGATTTCTTTAGCATAAAGCTGTAAAGGCATGTAAATGGCTTAAGTAGCAAAGATTCAGAGCCAGCTAGGGTGTGGCATCACCCAACAGTAGTGGTACACTTGGAAATTTGTTTGTGTTATTTTATGAAAACTTCACTTCTTCTTGTATCACTTGTCTTGCCATTGTTCATCGATTTGCTCTAGCAAAACCAGTAAAATCTCCATATATCCTGTCTCGTGCTAGTGTAGTCCAAGGGCATCTGCTTGCTCCAGGAACATGTAGATTCTAAAACCAATCCTTCAGGTCATGGGAATGAGGTCTATAACTGTTACTGGTTTTTGGCATATTAAATATGACATGGGTAGCTTGCCAGGCTCTGATGTGCAGGAGAATGATCATTACAGTGTATAAATGTGAAAGATCCTGGGAAGGACCTGGTCCTAACTTCCATTATTGTCTAAAAATGTTGAAAACACTTTATGAAAAAATATGTTTGTATTGATCACTTGATCACCTGAATCCCTTTATTAATCGATTTACTCGAGCGGGCGCCAGTAACATTTCCATTGGACCCTATCACGTGCCAATGTAGCCCAATGATGTTTGTATTCCTTTATGAAAACATACGAAGATATATTCAGGAAAAGCAGACTTTACTCAGAAATCCTAGAGACAAATGGAAAGATGGCAGAAAGGGATATTAAGATTCTAATCTTTCTGAGTGTTGTCAGAACATAGGTAGTTATGAACAGAGTGAACAGATTGGCATTGGCTAGTTGGGAGAGAGAGAGAGAGAGAGAGAGAGAGAGAGAGAGAGAGAGAAAAGAAAAGTGCCTGCTTATCTGCTTATAGAGACAGGCTGAGGGAGGAGAGAGGGAATCTGGGGACATTGGTGGTGGGAAATGTGTCCTGGTGGAGGAATGGGTTCTGCAACACTGTATGACTGAAACCCAATCATGAGCAGCTTTGTAATTGTATAGTTCATTAAGTTAAAATAAATAAATTAAATAATAAATATCATTCCTATCTACTGCTCCCTTTGGAAGTCAGACCTCCAGTTCTGCAGAGTACGAAGCCAAAGACAGGAAACAACAAAAAAATCTTCCAGATGGACACTAGGGATAATATAAGTAACCTTGCCAAAAAGCACATGTGGACACACCATATACCGAATGCTGAGTTAAGGCACCCAGATCCTGGTCACTGATTTCAAGCTTAATGTCAAATGAATGCAACTTAATGTCATAAC
>JAJIBD010037500.1:0-10856 GCA_021461705.1 Cryptotis parvus
AATACAGAAGGTGAAGCTTGGAGGCTCATGTTTTCCCTAGGACCATTCAGCAGGCAGCATCCAGTAAATTTAGAGTTCTAGATTCTAGATCTGATTCCTAGGCATTTCTCATTCATTGTGCTTCTTTCAAATAACCCCTCTTCTGTAACATTTATTTAGGAACGTAATAATAAATTATCTGTAAGGCACTCCACTAAGTAAGTATATTTCATGTTTTTATACTTTTTTCACATTTCACTTTTTTCTTTCTAATGTTTCTTTCTCATGAGAACACTTGCCTAAACTTCTGATGTCAGTCACTGGTGGCATGCACAATATAACAGTTCAGAGCCTCTCAATGTGATACTGTTTCGCCTTGTGAGAATGCCAGGATGGCACCTTAGGGCTGCAGGAGAGCTAAGGCGAAACATGAGAGTTCTGAACCTACACTGGTATTCCTAGTGCCTAGATACTCAAGTTTTGCGGTGCGCTTGAGTCTTCGTGAGAGCAAGTGATCAAACACACGCTTCTCATTCAAAGACAGCTCCAGCCCTTAAAGGATCTTTTGCAGGTTGACCTTTGACATTACATTTATCTTAACTTCTTTGCTATGCAGTTTAACTTGGTTAAAGTATATACAGTTATACAAGGCAGATAGATAGATGATGGATGGATGGATGGATGGATGTATGGATGTATGGATGGGATGCATGTGGATGGATGGATGGGTGATGGAAGATGGATGGATGGGTGGGTGGGTGGGTGTGATGGACGGATGGATGGATGGATGATGGATAGGATGGTGGATGGATGGGTGGATATTTACCCTGAGAAACCCAGTTAGAGAACTATTCATGTAGGATTTAAATTGTGCAAGTTCCAAAGCACCTGGCCCTCCACCAGCCTGTATTCCCACCACTGTTTCCAGCGCTCTCTCCTGCCACCCCCTCAATCTGCCCTTGAACATGAAACCTCTCATATTCAGCCGTATGTCGGTAATGCCTGCAAGAGGGTGGGGAGAAAGAGAGAGGGGAGTAACCGCTCTCCAGTGACGTTTGATGTGCAGTTACTGCACCCCTCTACCACCACATGCCTAAGAGCTCTGCCTTTGTCTCCTAGGTTGTGCTCAAGCCACATTCAGATCATATACTCTTTCTGCACTGCTTGATAGTAGCATTTGCATCAATTTATATCACTGTCTTCTCCCGTCTTATCATCGATGAGCGAGCTGCACCGTACATTTCCATATGACCTGCTCTCATGCAAGTAGAGCCTAAGTGGCACTTTAAGCTTGCTCCAGGAATAATAAAGAGCCTCAAACCATTCCATCAGGTCATGGGAATGAGGTCTATAATTGTTACTGGTATCTGGTGCATATCAAATAATTATTACCGGTAGCTTGTCAGGCTTTGCAAAGTGTAGTATATTCTCAGTAGCCATTCTTAAAATCCAGCATTATTGATGAACAGCTGTGGCTTAAGTTTTTTTAAAACTAGCATGTACTGGAGAAATAAAATTACTGAACTGTAGAAAACTTTTAAATTAATCTTTTCCTCTTTGATAAAAAATGACATAGTTTAGTATTTGGGGAGAATTTGCAAAATCATATTAACCTGACTTTTACATTTTCATTACTTCCAATGTTTTTGGCATAATGATTTTATTTATTTAAACAGTATCCCCTTTTCTCTGTGGATGGTATTATATTGACAGTGGATCGTGGTTTGTGTTGCTGTGTACATTTGAATGTTAGCGCTGGGTTAGATCATAAGTACTCTTTAGTTACAGTGCTTATCAGAGCTTCATTCTGATCTTGGTGCTCAGACATTTTCTTTAGTTGGGATACTTGTCCAGAGACAGCCCTTTTGGTCAGGTTTGCTCTCACATAATTGGCTGCACTACAGAAACTACATATCTCTGGGAGTCGTGGTGAGACAACAGAGCTAAGTCGAGTACCAACAGGGAGAGCTTGGTGCATGCGCCGCACTCAAAGTTGTGGGACCAAGCACTGCGCCTAAGTTAAGTTTAGAGAGGCAACAAGTTGTAGTCACTAAAATTCTTAGTTCCCTATATGTAGAAATTAAAAAATCAAACTGAATAAATTTCTGTAAAGCATGGTTGCTTAAAATTCGACAATTTGGTGGAGGCTCTCCTAGTGATATTCAGGGGCTGGTCACTTTTAGTGATATCCAACCCTACGTGAACCTGATCTGTTCAGTTCTGTGGCTCCAACAATATGGTGGTGTTTGGGCCCCAGTAAAATGAGAAAAATTCTAATTTTGCATTTATTTGTGAAGGCCAGGGCATATACAGATCTGCAGCTTTACCATAATAACAATACTGACAAATCTATGAATTCCTTGAATTATATAATGATCATATATACTATGATCATATATTTTAGAAATTACAGACTGCTATTATAGTTCTCTGGTCATCGCAGTTATAGTAATACAAATGCATGCCCTGCTCTTGAGATTGGGAAGAGTTTGGATGCCTTCTTAACCCTTAAATATTTTAATGTTTTGAAACATAAGTATTACTTACATTTTAAATTTCATGTTGTATTATAAACGGCACATGTTTTCTGGAATCAAAATGAAAGATGTTTTTGATAACACTGTCACTCTTCAGACTTGAAAAGAACAGCTTGCAGATGTGAAGAGGATGATGACTTGAAGGAAGTGGACTGATTTGAGGAAAATAGCCAGTTGTTACAGCAAGAGCAGAAGAGCAGGTATTTTTTTTCAGTTTTAAAATTGAACAACATTATGGATCATTGAATCTAACCCTTTAGAGAATGAAGTAATGTATAGGAAGTGTTGGGTAAATAGTAAGACTTCCTTGGTTTAATTCTTCCAGTTACACCTGGTATCATTGCTCAGCTCACTTCTGGCTCTGCACTTGTGGGATGACTCTGGCAGGGCTGAGGGACCATATAAAAGGCTTTCAAATATGGTGCTGAGTCTGCGGAGCAAGGAACTACTACTAAGTTTACACAGCACCATACACATGTGCCTAGAAAGTGCAGAGAGAGGCAAGCCTTGAGCACAGCTGGGCACGGTTCCCCAAAACGAGCAAAACAGGCAAACAAGCAAAAATCACCAGACCTTTAGAACTTACAAATATAATATATCTTTAATTATATTATCATTCATAGTAATATTATAACTTGTTAATTTTTATTTTGGGTGAAGCAAAATAATTCTTTATTGAGTTGGGACTCACTTTAGAAAAGCAGGTGAAACCGGAGAATACTTGTTCAAGAGAAAGCATTCAGGTTCTCCAGAGTGGGGAAACCCTATGTTTAATTCTCAAAGGCACTAACATATTTATTGTAATCTAATGCTGACAGTGATGTTTTCCTTTGTACTCTGCCTCCTCCAGAAAAGATTTTTTGGCTTATGGAAAGGAAGGAAGCAGTGGAAAAGGAAAGCACCTAAATTATGTAGGGGGTCTTTGCCAGAATTCACTAACGTAGAGGTTTAAATACTAATTTGTTGATTCCCAACAAGATGACTAGACTCATCACTTGCATTGGCTGATTGTCAAGGAATTTTTCAGTAGTTATTTGTTATCTTGGGCTACCTTGCCATGAGCTTCCAGCATTACCGTGAAAATAAGTATACATTTTGCTTTAAAATTATAATCTACCGATGATTTTAGAGTCTTTACAGTTTTATGGATAAACTCTAAACTTCCCTTTCAGAACTTTTGGCAAAGGAATATCGCCATACCAGAGGCTGAGTTTCTAGGGTCTTTTCATATATTAGGCTTGTGCTCTGCCACTTGTCATATCGCCTCTTATCTCAGATCTTTAATTCTGAATCTATTATCATCATTCTCAAGCAAATGATATTTCTTTTCCTTTTAATATGTTGCTATACTCACATCTCTTAGCTTGAGGAAACATTTTATTTGCTGCTATAATGCTTCTGCATTTTGAATGAACTTATAAATTCAAAATTAATGTAAACCAAAAAGAAACATGAATTACTTTTAAAGCCTCTCAAAAAGTAATCTCCCATATATAATGATTCCTCGGGGAGTGTATTCTTTTTTAATTGTGGTAGATTTTCCATTTTAGAGGAAATAATTGGCCTTTGTGATTCCAGCTGTTGTGCTTGTTTTTGGGGGACTCATGTGATGGTGTTTCAGACTTTCCTCCTGGCTTGCGCGCCAGGGATCACTCCCAGAAGAGCCAGGGGACCATATTCTGTGCTACTGACTCCGGTTGGCTGCACGCAAGAAAGAGCCTCTTGCCTGCTCTTAGTACTCTTTCACCGTGATTCCAAGCTTTCTTAATGAAGAATCCAAATGCTGTTGAAAATTGCAGATTATAAATATTTTGTAGTTTTAAAGATAAGTAAAGTTTGCCTTTCTTTCTCTAGCGTTGTTTTACCGTGTAATTTCATCCCAGAAAGATGTTTTTGTTTTGTAATTACAAGCATAGCAGTGCTCAGGATACCCTAGCTCTTAGGTACCTAGTGGGTGCACTACCCACTACCATCTCCCCGCCCATACCATCCTTTGAGTATCAGGCATTACTACTTAGATTCCTGCTCTTGTCACCGTTTACCCTGGAAGGCAAACGCGGTGTCTGCTTTGTTTTTCTTTAAACTTATTCTTTTTTGTTTTTTGCTTTGGGTCACACTCCGCAAATGATCAGGGGTTTCTCCCTGGCTCTGCACCCAGGAATCATTCCTGGGCGTGTGCTCGGAGGACCATATGGGATGTCGAACAAACCTAATGCATGGCCGCCATGCAGTAAGGCAATGCCCTATCCGCTGGGCTATCGCTTTCTCCAGCCCTAATTTTATTCTTTTTCATCTTTACTAAGTACAGCACATGTAATAGCTTTCTGCACAGATCACTTCAGACAGGGCCTGTTGTACCATGTAGGTGCCAGGGATTAAAGTCAGGTTATACATGCAAAGGCAAGTGCCATACCAGCCTCTGGTCCCAGGTGATGATTTTCTAGAATGCCTTTGGCACTTATTTGCGCCATACCGTTTAAAATATTTTTATTTGTTTAGAAAGTTTTATGCAAATACTTTCATAATATTATACTACTCAGTATTATACCAATTCAACAATTTTAAAATGTCCTAGAAAAGTAACACTAATTATATTGCAAAGAAATAATCATGAAAGGAAAGAGAACTCAAAATAAACCATCAATTAGATATCTCATACCCATTCAAAAATGAAGCCAACATTTTCATCTCTTTGTTCAAATGTAAAATTTCTTTCATTAAGCTACTCTGTACTTAACGCTATTGCTAAAGCCTTTATTTTATTTTTTTTTTTTAAATTTTTATTATACCACCGTGAAACATACAACATTACAAAGGTGTTCATAATTGGTTCTGGTAATACAGTACTCCAGCACCCATCCCTCACCAGTGCGCCCCATTTCCACCACCAATGTACCCTCCCTCCCACCCCCACCCGCCTTAATAGCAGGTACCCCAGTTTCCCCTCTCTTTCTCTCTATCTCTCTCTCTCTCTGTCTCTGCATCTCTCTCTCCCTCTTATTTTACACATTGCGTAGCCCCTGCAGATACTTAGAGTTAATCACTTAAGTCTCTTTGTGTATATTCAGTGGTGAGTTTTAATCTGCCATTACCACTTCCCCCCATATTTATTAAAAACACTGGTATCATATATCCTATTAATGAATGCAGTCATTCTATATCTGTCCTTTTCCTTCTGACTACTCTCACTCAAGTATGATAGACTCCATGTCCATCCATTTGCAGGTAATTTTCATAATTTCATCCTTTCTGACAGCCGCATAGTATTCCATAGTGTAGATGAACCACAGTTTCTTTAGCCAGTCCTCTGTTCTCGGGCATTTAGGTTGTTTCCCAGATTCTAGCTATAGATGAATAGCGCAGAGATGAATAAAGAAGTACAGATAGTGTTTCTGCTATGTGTTTTTCTTCGGTCTCTAGGGTATATTCCCAGGAGTGCTATTGCTGGATCAAATGGGAGCTCAATATCTAGCTTCTGAGGAATGCCCATATTGTTTTCCAAAAGGGCTTGACCAGCCGGCACCCCCACCAGCAGTGGATGAGAGTCCTTTTCCCCTCACATCCACGCACAGCACCGGTTGTTCTTGCTGTTTTGGATGTGTGCTAGTCCTCTGTGGGGTGAGATGGTACCCCCCATTGTTGTTTTGATTTGCATCTCCCTGATGATTAAAGATGAAGAGCACTTTTTCATATGCCTTTTGGCCATTCAAAACTTCTTCTTTGGAAGCTTCTGTTCATTTCTTTCTCCCCATTTTTTTGATGGGGTTGGCTGTTTTTCTTGTGGAGTGCTACCAGTGCCTGATATATCCTGGATATTAACCCCTTGTCAGATGGGTATTGGGTGAATATCCTTTCCCACTCTGTGGATTGTCTTTGTATCTTGGTCACCGCTTCTTTGAGGTGCAGAAGCTTTTCAATTTTATATAATCCCATTTGTTTATCATTGCTTCCATTTGCTTGGTCAGTGGTGTGTCGTCTTTAAAGATACTTTTCGCTTCCGATGTCATAGAGCCGCTTCTCCTATGTTTTCTTCTGATGTACCTTATAGATTCATGTCTGATATTGAGATCTAGAATCCATTTTGATCTGACTTTTTGTGCATGGCGTTAGAAGGAGGTCTAAGTTCATTTTTTTTCATGTAGCTGCCCAGTTTTCCCAGCACCATTTGTTGAAGAGGCTTTCATTCACTTTATTTTTTTGCTCCTTTATCGAAGATTAAGTGGTTGTATATTTGTGGAGTGTGTTTCAGGATACTCAGTTCTATTCCATAGGTCTACGGGTCTGTCTCTCATACCACTACCACACTGTCTTATTACAACTCCCTCTTTACTTAGTGAAACAAATACTCCCAACTCTTTTTCCATGCTTACCTATTCTGCTACCCTTATACCTTAAGCCAAATGTCACACAAAAGGAAAACTACAGACCAATCTCCTTTGAAGAACAGATGCTAAGATCTTCAACAAAATACTAGCAAATAGAATCCAAAGAGTCATCAAAAAGATTGTACACCATGAACCAAGTGGGATTCATCCCGGGAATGCAAGTGATGGTTCAACATCCGCAAGTCAATCAACATAATACATCATATCAACACAAAAAAAAATAAAAACCATATGATCATATCAATAGATGCAGAGAAGGTATTTGACAAGATTCAACACCTGCTTCATGATGAAAGCTCTCCATAAAATGGGGATTGAAGGAACCTTCCCTCAAGATAATCCAGGCCATCTACTACAAGCCCACAGCGAGCATCATTCTCAATGGGGAAAAACTGAAAAGCCTTCCCCTTAAGATCAGGGACAAGACAAGGCTGCCCGCTCTCACCACTTCTATTCAATATAGTACTGGAAGTACTTGCCATAGCAATCAGGGAAGAAAAAGACATTAAGGGCATCCAGATAGAAGGGAAGAAGCCAAGTTATCACTATTTGCAGATGACATGATATTATACCTGAAAAACCCAAAAAACTCTCTACCAAGAGGCTCCTAGAAATAATACATTCTTATAGTAGAGTAGCAGGGTACAAAATCAATACCCAAAAGTCAATGGCCTTCCTATATGCAAACAGCTAAAAGAGAAGAAAGGGACATTAAAGAAACTATCCCATCCACAATTGCACCACAGAAAATCAAATACCTAGGAATCAGGTTTGACAAAGAATGTAAAGGATCTCTACACAAAGAAAAACTACAAAACGTTACTTCAGGAAATAAAAGAAGACCTGAGGAAATGGAGACACATTCCTGCTCATGGATTGAAGGATTAACATTATCAAAAATGGTATTGCTAAGTTTTAAATGAGTTAATTTCGTTCTCCTGTGCTAATATTGGATTACCATTTCTTTCTGTTCCCTGAGTGAACTTTAAAATGTGCCTGGAACCAGTGATCTTCTCCATAGTAAAATAGCTTTATTTGACAAGCTCATAGTCAACTATATGAAATAAATCCACTACTTAAAATTATTGGGAATCATGTAATATTGTTGTTCTGATGACTTTGGTTGTACTCCTTCTTCAAATTTCGCAAATCTACTCTTGATGTTAGTTCTAGAGGAGTGGTTGCTCCAAGTATCAAAAAAAACAAACGTTGAGCTATGCTAGCAAAAGCACAGAGCAAGACTACTTGCTCACACGCGAATTGACTCCAGGGTTGGTCCCTGGAACCATGCCACGCTGACCTCGCTTGATCTCACAGCACTACATATGATTTCATTTAGCACCACCAGGAGTGGATCCTCGAGTGTAGAGCCAGGAATAATCTCCCAGAGTTCCACCAGTGTCCAAAAACAGCAAATAAATAATTAAAACGTTGATTTTTTTTATTATGCAGTTTTTTAAGTAAAAAGTTTAGTTGCATTATATGATTGTTATACAATGAATTACAATATATGTTGGTTTTTATAACAAGATGGGCTGCAGTTTCATTGCCACCCCATTAGACGCCCATATTTATTAATCCTACCACTCCTTAGTAATTTCTATTTCATCTTCTTTTAATAATAATGGTTTTAATTTTTAATTGCCACTTGTCACTTCCCATTTTTCATCGATTTGCTCAAGTATATCAAAGTAACGTTTCCATTCATTGGGAATGGGGCCATCATTGTTACTGCTTTTGGCATATCGACACCACGGTAGCTTCACAGGCTCCCCAGAGCGGGCTCTGGGCCTGTATCCCAGGGCCTAGTCTTTTCTATGCTCAAATTATCAACCATCCAGAGACTCACGGGCAGAGCCGCCCTGGTGTGGACAAGCCTGTTCCTGTTCGCTACCTGCTGACGCTACGAACTGCGCAGCCACACCAAGCAAACACCCTCTGAGGGCACTTGGGGTATTTGTATGTACGAAATTATTCAGGTTGGTTCTGCAGAGACTTTTCTGAAGCTGTGTAGTTGAGCCCTTTGGCGTGACTGCTGGGGCCTCAACAGGAGAGGGTACTTGACCCGCTTGCATTCCGAGGGCACCCAGCCATTTTAGCTGTGGAGGCGGTGTGCCCATGAGTTTTACGGCTGTCTCTCGATGAGAGACTTAGTAAGAATCTAGAGCAGGGCTGATGGGTGAGCCAGCATGGTGGTGGCAGTGTCAGGTGTTTGATTTAGATGTGTAAGTTTCCACTTGAGAGCATGTGGCTTCCAAATACTAGGTCATGTATAACCAAAGCAAATGTATTTGATCACTTGATCACCTGAATTCCTTTATTCATCGATTTGCTGAGCTGGCACCCAGTAAGCATTTCCATTGGACCCTACCACGTGCCCATGTAGCCGCCAGCCAGCATCTGGTTGATTCAGGAATATGAAGAGCCCTCAAACCGTTGCCAGGGTTTGACAAAGAAGTCTGACCATTCCTTAGAGGGGGTGGCCACGTGGTCTTTTGACATCCCGTGGGGATCCAGGGCCGTCGGTAATGGCTCTAGTCCAGCGGTGGTCTCCAAATCGCCACTACAACCAGCCCATCTGATTTTAGATGCCTTCGGCAATGAGACAGTGTCCTGATTCTGAAATCATAAGAAAGCAGTCTATAATCGAAATGGAATTCAAGCGCCTGTAAAACATGTTCTTCAATTGCTGTTTTTATTAAAGCACACCATTATTTGCAAATCAATCACAGTTGAGTTTCAGGTATAAAGAATTTTCCACCGTCTGGTCCATAGTCATAAATTGTCAACTACCTCACCAGTGTCTTTGATGCTCCTTCCACTCCTTAGCCAAACTTCACTTGACAGGCACATTTTTTCAGCTCATTCCTTATGGTAGTTTGCATCTTATGAGCTCGAGACCTCTTGATCTCAGGCGTTGTAGATGTATATGCCTTATGTTGTTACGTTACCTCTACCCAACAATTGGGGTTCTGAGGCCCTTCTCCTGTCACATTCACTGCCTCTTCTTATCTCCCTTCCAGTTTCTTTCCTTTCCTAGCCTCAATTCTGTATCTCAGGGTCTGTATCTCCCCTACACTCCTTTGATAACGCTTTCACTTTGTTCTGTTATTTTTAGATAACACGAAGTAGTTCATCCTGTATTTGTCTTTCACTAAGACTATTCGCTTCAACACGATATATCCTCATGATGGATCTAAAAGTAGAGTTATTTGTGTGATTTCATCCTTCCTTAGTTGCATAGTATGTGTATGCAAGTAGATTTCTGAAAGTTTATTTTTATTTAGATTTGCAGAAATATATGTTGTCAGTTCATCATGTTTTTTTTTCCCTGTTAGTATGAGTGATTCGAGTAGGAGGGAGAATTTGTGTTTTTTGGATGAGGCGTGTAGTACGGCCAAATGCGTGACTGTA
Organism: Cryptotis parvus; assembly: GCA_021461705.1. Lineage (NCBI taxonomy): Eukaryota > Metazoa > Chordata > Mammalia > Eulipotyphla > Soricidae > Cryptotis > Cryptotis parvus. The sequence continues at coordinate 10,316 of JAJIBD010037500.1, forward strand.
CCCCTAGCTCTGATTCAGGGTCGCTTAGGGGATTTGTTCTGGTGGTCAAACTAGTGATGGCTCTATGCAAAACAGTTCTTTTTAATTCTTGTCGAATGACTTGGCATGAGGAGCATTATTTTAAAGTCTGCTCTTCCTATATTGCTAATTGATAGTTCTCTAAACTCTACTGTATAGTCTCCACGTTTTTGCTTACACTAATGTCTCCTCTATCCCTCTTCCCAAATATCTTATATGATTCATCTTCTTGGCTTGGTTGATATATGCCAAATGTAAATATAGTCCTGTTCATTTATAATACTAGTATTCTCAGTTAAAATCCATTCCGTGACTCACTGGACAGCAGCCATATGTAAAAAGATATGGGAAGAGTTTTTTTTTTGAAAAACCTTAAGCATTAGAGAGGCCATGTTTTTATGCTGCTGAGTTGTAAGGCTGCTTTTTTTTTTTCTTGGCACCTGGGGCACATCGGCTGTTCTCAGGGCTTACTCCTGATTCTGTGTTCACATTTACTTCTGAGGTGGTACTCACAGGACCTTAT
>JAJIBD010037501.1:0-10763 GCA_021461705.1 Cryptotis parvus
AATACAGAAGGTGAAGCTTGGAGGCTCAAGTGTTTTCCCTAGGACCATTCAGCAGGTATCCAGTAGAATTTAGAGTTCTAGATTCTAGGATCTGATTCCTAGGCATTTCTATTCATTGTGCTTCTTTCAAATAACCTCTTCTGTAACATTTGTTAGGAACGAATAATAAATTATCTGTGGCACCCACTAAGTGGGTATATTTCATGTTTTGTACTTTTTCACATTTCACTTTTTCTTTCTAATGTTTTCTCATGAGAACACTTGCCTAAACTTGACAAGCCAGTCACTGGTGGCATGCACAATATAACAAAGTTCAGAGCCTTCGAATGTGATACTGTTTCGTCTTGTGAGAATGCCAGGATGGCACCCAGGGGCTGCAGGAGAGTTGCGAACATGAGAGTTCTGAACTCTACACTGGTATTCCTAGTGCCTAGATACTGTTTTTGGTGCTTTGAGGCCTTGCAGGAGCAAGGATCAAACACACGCTCTCATTCAAAGATGAGCTCCAGCCCTTGGAAGGATCTTGCTGACCTTTGACATTATTATTTATCTTAACTTTATTATGCAGTTTAACTTGGTTAAAGCATATACATATATGTATGCAGATAGATAGATGATGGATGGATGGATGGATGGATGTATGGATGTATGGATGGATGTATGGATGGATGGATGGGTGGATGGGTGGATGGATGGATGGGTGGGTGGGTGGGTGGATGGACGGATGGATGGATGGATGATGGATAGATGGGTGGATGGATGGGTGGATATTTACCCTGAGAAACCCAGTTAGAGAACTATTCATGTAGGATTTTAGGCATTCAGTGTTCCAGCACCCGTCCTCCACCAGTTTGCATTCCCCACCACTGTTTCCAGTTTCCCTCCTGCCACCCCCTCAATCTGCCCTGAACATGAAACCTCTCATATCTGTATTGCATGTCATAATGCCCAAAAAGTGAGGGTGGGGGAGAAAGAGAGAGGGGAGGAACGCTCCAGTGACCGGTTTGATGTGCAGTTACTGCACCCCTCTACCACCACATGCCTAAGAGCCTCCACCTTTGTCCTTAGGTTGTGTCTAAGCCACATTCCGTATTCTCTCATATACTCTTTCTGCACTGCTTGATAGTAGCATTTGGTATCACTATATCACTGTCTTCCCGTTCATCATCGATTTGCTTGAGCGGGCACCGGTAACATCTCCATATGACCTGTCTCATGCAAGTAGAGCCCAAGGGCACCTGCTTGCTCCAGGAACATAAAGAGCCTCAAACCATTCCATCAGGTCATGGGAATGAGGTCTATAATTGTTACTGGTATCTGGCATATCAAATACGACACGGGTAGCTTGTCAGGCTCTGCCGTGCAGGTAGCATATTCTTGTAGTCATCTCAAAATCCAGCATTTATTGATGAACAGCGTGGCTTGTTTTTTTAAAAACTAGCATGCACTGAGAATAAAATTACTGAACTGTAGAAAACTTTTTAAAATTAATCTTTTTCCTCTTTGATAAAATGATATAGTTTAGTATTTGGGGGAGAATTTGCAAATCATATTAACCTGACTTTACATTTTCATTACTTCAATGTTTTTGCATAATGATTTTATTTATTTAAACAGTATCCCCCCTTTTCTCTGTGGATGGTATTATATTGACAGTGGATCGTGTTTGTGTTGCCAGTACATTTGAATGTTGTGCTTGCCAGGGATCATACTTCTTTAGCTACAGTGCTTATCAGGAGCTTGCATTCCTGATCTTGGTGCTCAGACATTTTCTTTAGTTGTGATACTTGTCCAGAGACAGCCCTTTGGTCACGGTGCTCTGTTTCACATAATTGGCTGCACTGGGCCAGAAACCACATATCTCTGGGAGTCAGAGACAACAGAGCTGCCGAGCACCAACAGGAGAGCTTGGTGCATGCGGCCGCACTGTGCTGGGGACCAAGCACTGCGCCTGTTGCTTGTGAGGCAAATGTTGTAGTCACCAAACACTCTCTTAGTTCCCATATGTAGAAATTAAAAAATCAAACTGAATAAATTTGCAAAGCATGGTTGTTTAGTAAAATTGGACAATTTGGTGGAGGCCTCCCAGTGATATTCAGGGGGCTTGGGGTCACTTTTAGTGATATCCAACCCTGCGTGTGAACCTGACTGTTCAGTTCTGTGGCCCAACAATATGGTGGTGTTTGGCCCCAGTAAAATGAGAAATTTAATTTTGCATTTATTTGTGAAGCCAGGGCATATACAGATCTGCAGCTCTTACCATAATAACACTGACAACTATGAATTTTTTAAATTATATAATGATCATATATACTATGATCATATATTTTAGAAATTACAGACTGCTATTATAGTTCTCTGGTTTGTCAGTAGTTATAGCAATACAAATGCATGCCTCAGTTTCTGAGATTAAAGAGTTTAGATGCCTTCTTAACCCTTAAATATTTTAATGTTTTAAACATAAGACATTTACATTTTAAATTTCATGTTGTATTATAAAAACGGCACATGTTTCTGGAAACTGGCATGAAAGATGTTTTTGATAACACTGTCACCTTTCAGACTTGGAAAAGAACAGCTTGCAGATGAAGAGGATGATGACTTGAAGGAAGTGACTGATTTGAGGAAAATAGCCGCTCAGTTGTTACAGCAAGAGCAGAAGAGCAGGTATTTTTTCAGTTTTAAATTGAACAACATTATGATCATTGAATCTGATTCTTTAGAGAATGAAGTAATGTATAGGAAGTGTCAGTAAATAGTAAGATCACTCTCCTTTTATTTAATTTTTGGGGTTACACCTGGCATTGCTCAGGGCTCACTTCTGGCTCTGCACTTGTGGATGACTCCTGGCAGGGCTGAGGGACCATATGGGGTGCTGGGCTCAAATATGGGGTGCTGAGTCAGCCGTGAGCAAAGCAAGGAACTACCACTGTGTTTACACAGCACCATACACATGTGCCCAGAGTGCAGAGACAGGGGTAAGCCTTGAGCACAGCTGGGTACGGCCCCCAAAACGAGCAAACAGGCAAACAAGCAAAAAATCACCAGACCTTAGAACTTACAAATATAATATATTCATCTATATTATTAATATCATTCATAGTAATATTATAACTTGTTAATTTTTTATTTTGGGTGAAGCAAAATAATTTTATTGAAAGGAATTTACTTAGAAAAGTGTGAGGGAAACCGGAGAATACTTGTTCAAGAGAAAGCACAGGTTCTCCAGAGTGGGGGGGGGGAAAACCCTATGTTTAATTTCAAAGGCACTAACATATTTATTGTAATCTAATGCTGACAGGATGTTTTCCTTTTGTACTTGCCTCTCCAGAAAAGATTTTATTTAAGTGAAAGGAAGGAAGCAGTGAAAAGGGAAAGCACCTAAATTATGGAGGGGGTCTCTTTAAGCAGAATTCACTCATCGTAGGTTTAAATACTAATTTGTTGATTCTTATCAAGACAGACTAGACTATCACTTTGCATTGGCTGATTGTCAAGGAATTTTAGTTATATATTTGCTTATCTTGGGCTACCTTGCCATGAGCTTCAGCATTGGTCAGAAAATAAGGGAGTACATTTTGCTTTAAAAATTATAATCTACCGATGATTTCTTTTTTAGAGTCTTTGCCAGTTTTATGGATAAACTTAAACTTCTTTCAGAACTTTTTATTAGAAAGGGACCATACCAGAGGTTGAGTTTCTAGGGTCTTTCATATATTAGGCTTGTGCTCTGCCACTTGGAGCCGTATTCTGCCTCTTATCTCAGATTTTTAATTCTGAATCTATTATCATCATTCTCCGTTCAAATGATATTTCTTTTCCTTTTAATACATGTTGCTATACTCACATCTCTTAGCTTGAGGAAACATTTTATTTGCTGTTATAATGTTTGCATTTGAATGAACTTATAAATTCAAAATTAATTGTAAACCAAAGAAACATGAATTACTTTTAAAGCCCTCAAAAGTAATCATATATAATGATTCCTTAGAGTGTATCTTTCTTTAATTGTAGATTTTCCATTTTAGAGGAAATAATTATTTTGTGATTCCAGCTGTTGTGCTTGTTTTGGGGACTCATGTGATGGTGCTCTCAGACTTTCCTCCTGGCTTTGCGCTCAGGGATCACTCCCAGAAGAGCTCAGGGGACCATATTCTGTGCTGGGGATTGACCTGGCTTGGCTACATGCAAAGAAAGAGCCCTGTCTGCTCTTCTTAGTATTCTTCCACCGTGATTCCGGCTTTCTTAATGAAGAATCCGAAATGCTGTTGAAAATTGCAGATTATAACATTTTAGGTTTTAAGATAAGTAGTTTGCCTTTCCTTCTCTAGCGTTGTTTTACTGTAATTTATCTCCTAGAAAGATGTTTTTTGTTTTGTACCACACATAGCAGTGCTCAGGGATACCCTAGCCTTAGGGTACTCAGTGGGTGCACTACCCACTGTACTATCTCCCGGCCCATACCATCCTCTTTGAGTATCAGGCATTACTACTTAGGATTCCTGTTTTGTCACTGCTTACTCCCTGGAAGGCAAATGCTGTGTCTGCTTTGTTTTTCTTTAAATTTATTCTTTTTTTTTGTTTTTTTTGCTTTTTGGGTCACACCCGGCAATGATCAGGGGTTTCTCCTGGCTCTGCACCCAGGAATTACCCCGGCGGTGCTCGGAGGACCATATGGGATGTCGGGATCAAACCCAGGCCGGCATGGGCCGGCTGCGCAAGGCAAATGCCCTATCCGCTGGGCTATCGCTCCAGCCCTAATTTTATTCTTTTTCATCTTTTTGGCTAAGAAATTGCTCTTCAGGGATCACTTCAGACAGGGCTCAGCGACCTATGTAGGGTGCCAGGGATTAAAGTCAGGTTAGCACATGCAAGGCAAGTGCCATACCAGCTCGGGTCCCAGGTGATGATTTTTTCTTAGAATGCCTTTGGCACTTATTTATGCCATACTGTTTAAAATATTTTTATTTGTTTAGAAAGTTTTATGCAAATACTTTCATAATATTATACTAATTAGTATTATACTAATTCAACAATTTTGAATAAAAATGTCCTAGAAAAGTAACACCGAATATATTGCAAAGAAATAATCATGAAAGGAAAGAGATCTCAAATAAACTATCAATTAGATATCTCATATCTATTCAAAATTTGAAGCCAACATTTTCATCTCTTTGTCTAAATAAAATTCTTCGATTAAGCTACTCTGTACTAACGTTTATTGCTAAGTTTTATTTATATTTTTTTCCTATTTTTTTTTTAATTTTTTTATTATACCACCGTGAAACATACAATTACAAAGGTGTTCATAATTGGTTCTTGGTAATACAGTATTCCAGCACCCATCCCTCCACCAGTGCCCCATTTCCACCACCAATGTACCCCTCCCCTCCCATCCCCCCACCCGCCTTAATAGCTAGGTACCCCAGTTTCCTCTCTTTCTCTCTCTATCTCTCTCTCTGTCTCTGCATCTCTCTCCCTCTTATTTTCACATTGTGGCTAGCCCTGCAGATAGTTAGAGTTAATCACTTAAGTCTCTTTGTGTATATTCAGTGGTGAGTTTTAATCTGCCATTACAATTTCCCATATTTATTAAAACACTGGTATCTATATCCTATTAATGAATGCAGTCATTCTATATCTGTCCTTTTTCCTTCTGACTAATTTCACTCAGCATGATAGACTCCATGTCCATCCATTTGCAGGTAAATTTCATAATTTCATCCTTTCTGACAGCCGCATAGTATTCCATAGTGTAGATGAACCACAGTTTCTTTAGCCAGTCCTCTGTTCTCGGGCATTTAGGTTGTTTCCAGATTCTAGCTATAGTGAATAGCGCAGAGATGAATAAAGAAGTACAGATAGTGTTTCTGCTATGTGTTTTTCGGTCTCTAGGGTATATTCCCAGGAGTGCTATTGCTGGATCAAATGGGAGCTCAATATCTAGCTTTCGGAGGAATGTCCCATATTGTTTTCCAAAAGGGCTGGACCAGTCGGCACTCCCACCAGCAGTGGATGAGAGTCCCTTTTTCCCCACATCCACGCCAGCACGGTTGTTCTTGCTGTTTTGGATGTGTGCCAGTCTCTGTGGGGTGAGATGGTACCTCATTGTTGTTTTGATTTGCATCTCCCTGATGATCAAAGATGAAGAGCACTTTTTCATATGCCTTTTGGCCATTCAATTTCTTCTTTTTTGGAAGCTTCTGTTCATTTCTTCTCCCCCATTTTTTGATGGGGTTGGCTGTTTTCTTCTTGTGGAGTGCTACCAGTGCCTGATATATCCTGGATATTAACCCCTTGTCAGATGGGTATTGGGTGAATATCCTTTCCCACTCTGTGGATTGTCTTTGTATCTTGGTCACCGTTTCTTTTGAGGTGCAGAAGCTTTTCAATTTTATATAATCCCATTTGTTTATCATTGCTTCCATTTGCTTGGTCAGCGGTGTGTCGTCTTTAAAGATACTTTTCGTTTCGATGTCATAGAGCGTTTCTCCTATGTTTTCTTCGATGTACCTTATAGATTCATGTCTGATATCGAGATCTAGAATCCATTTTGATCTGACTTTTGTGCATGGCGTTAGAAGGAGGTCTAAGTTCATTTTTTACATGTAGCTGCCCAGTTTTCCCAGCACCATTTGTTGAAGAGGCTTTCTTTGTTCCACTTAATATTTTTTTGCTCCTTTATCGAAGATTAAGTGGTTGTATATTTGTGAGTGCGTTTCAGGATACTCAGTTCTATTCCATAGGTCTACGGGTCTGTCTCTATACCAATACCACACTGTCTTAATTACAACTGCTCTGTAGTAGAGCTTGAGGTTGGGGAAATTGATACCTCCCATCTTCTTTTTCCCAAGGATTGCTTTAGCTATTCGTGGGGTTTTATTATTCCATACAAATTTCAGGAGTGTTTGTTCAATTTCTTTGAAGAACATCATGGGTATCTTTATAGGGACCGCATTAAATCTGTATAAAGCTCTAGGGAGTAGTGGGATTCATCCCGGGAATGCAAGGATGGTTCAACATCCGCAAGTCAATCAACATAATACATCATATCAACAAAAAGAAAAATAAAAACCATATGATCATATCAATAGATGCAGAGAAGGCATTTGACAAGATTCAACACCCGTTCATGATGAAAGCTCTCCGTAAAATGGGGATTGAAGGAACCTTCCTCAAGATAATCCAGGCCATCTACTACAAGCCCACAGCGAGCATCATTCTCAATGGGGAAAAACTGAAAGCCTTCCCCTTAAGATCAGGGACAAGACAAGGCTGCCCGCTCTCACCACTTCTATTCAATATAGTACTGGAAGTACTTGCCACTAGCAATCAGGGAAGAAAAAAGACATTAAGGGCATCCAGATAGGGAAGGGAAGAAGCCAAGTTATCACTATTTGCAGATGACATGATATTATACCTGGAAAACCCAAAACTCTCTACCAAGAGGCTCCTAGAAATAATACATTCTTATAGTAGAGTAGCAGGGTACAAAATCAATACCCAAAAGTCAATGGCCTTCCTATATGCAAACAGCGAAAGAGAAGAAAGGGACATTAAAGAAACTATCCCATTCACAATTGCACCACTTGAAAATCAAATACCTAGGAATCAGTTTGACAAAGAATGTAAAGGATCTCTACAAAGAAAACTACAAAACTTTACTTCAGGAAATAAAGAAGACCTGAGGAAATGGAGACACATTCCCTGCTCATGGATTGGAAGGATTAACATTATCAAAATGGTATTGCTAAGTTTTAAATGAGTTAATTTTCGTTTCCTCCTGTGTTAATATTGGATTACTATTTCTGCTTGTCTTTGAGTGAACTAAAATGTGCCTGAACCAGTGATCTTCTCCATAGTAAAATAGCTATTTGACAAGTCATAGTCAACTATAACTTATGAAATTAAATCCACTACTTAAAATTATTAATCATAACAATATTGTTGTTCTGATGACTTTAAGCAAATTCTTCAAATTTCTCGCAAATCTACTCTTGGATGTTAGTTCTAGAGGAGTGGTTGCTCCTTGTATCAAGAAAAACAAACGTTGAGCTACAAGCAGTGCTACAGTGAGCAGACCATTTGCCTCACACGCAACTGACTCAGGGTTGGTCCCTGGAACCACATACGTTGACCTCGTTTGATTCACAGCACTACATATGATTTCACGAGCACCACCAGGAGTGATCCCTGAGTGTAGAGCCAGGAATAATCCCAGAGTTCCACCAGTGTGTCCTAAAAACAGCAACAACACTAAAACGTTGATTTTTTTTTATTATGCAGTTTTTTAAGTAGGTGTTTAGTTGCATTATATGATTGTTATATTAATGAATTACAATATATGTTGGCTTTTATAACAAGATGGGCTGCAGTTTCATTGCCACCCCATTAGACGTTCATTTTTATTAACCTACCACCTAGTAATTTCTATTTCATCTTCTTTTTAATAATAATGTATTTTAATTTTTAATTGCCACTTGTCACTTCCCATTTTTCATCGATTTGCTCAAGCAGGCTCCAGTAACGTCTCCATTCATTGGGAATGGGGGCCATTATTGTTACTGTTTTTGGCATATCGAATACACCACGGGTAGCTTGCCAGGCTCTGCCGTGGCTCTGGGCTCATCCCAGGGGCCCAGTCTTTTTCTATGTCAGACCATCAACCATCCAGAGCCCACGGGGCAGAGCCCTGGGTGTAGACAAGCCTGTCTCCTGTCTGCCACCTGCTGACGCAGCCGGGAACCGCAGCCACACCCGCTAACACCTCGAGGGGGCACTTGGGTATTTGTATACTTGAAATTATTCGCAGGTTGGTGTCTCTGCAGAGAATTTTTCTGAAGCTGTGTAGTTGAGCCCTTTGCGTGACTGCTGGGGCCTCAACAGAGTGGGTACTTGACCCACTTGCATTCGAGGGCACCCCAGCCATTTTAGCTGTGGAGGCGGTGTGCCCATGAGTTTTAGCTGCTTGGCTCGCATCTCCTCAGAGACTTAGTAGGAATCTGTAGAGCAGGGCTGATGGGTGAGTCAGCATGGCAGGGGCAGTGTCAGTGTTTGATTTAGATGTGTAAGTTTCCACTTGTGGGAGCATGGGCTTCTAAATACTAGGTCATGTATAACCAAAGCAAATGTATTTGATCACTTGATCACTTGAATTCCTTTATTCATCGATTTGCTTGAGCGGGCACCAGTAACATTTCCATTGGACCCTATCACGTGCCAATGTAGCCCAATGGCATCTGGTTGATTCAGGAATATGAAGAGCCTCAAACCGTTCGTTCAGGGTCTTGACAAAGAAGTCTGACCATCTTGTAGGTGGGTGGCCACGTGGTCTTTTGACATCCCGTGGGATCCAGTCGGTAATGGCTCTAGTCCAGCGGTCGTCTCCAAATCGCATTACATGTCCAGCCCATCTGATTTTCGATGCCTTGGCAAATGAGACAGTGTCCCTGATTCTGAAATAGCGAAGCAGTCTATAATCGAAATGGAATTCAAGCGCATGTAAAACATGTTCTTTAATTACTGTTTTTATTTAGGCACCATTATTTGCAAAATCAATCACAGTTGAGTTTCAGGTATAAAAATTTCCCACCGTCTATTCCTATCATAAGTGTCAACTACTCTCCACCAGTGCTCTTTGATCTCCCTTCCACTCCTTAGCCAACTTCATTGACAGGCACATTTTTCAGTTTACTTATTGTAGTTTGCATCTTATGCGCTCAGTCCTCTTGATTCTGTGGTGTAGATGTATAGATGTTGTTACACCTCTACACAACCAGTGGGTCTGAGGCCCCTTCTCCTGTTACATTCCACTGCCTCTTCTTATCTCCCCCTTCAGTTTCTTTTCCTTTCCTAGCCTCAATTCTGTATCTAGGTCTATCTCCCCTACCTCCTTTGATAACCGTTTCACTTGTTCTGTTATTTTGTATACCACAGAAGCGAAGTTCATCCTGTATTTGTCTTTCTTACTAAGACTATTCGCTCAACCACGATATCCCCCAAGGATGGATCTAAGTTGCAGTTATTTGTATGATTTCATCCTTCCTTGCAGTTGCATAGTATATGTATAAAAGTAGATTTCTGAAAGTTTATTTTTATTTAGATTTGTAGAAATATATGTTGTCAGTTTCATGTGTTTTTTTCCCTGTTCGTATGAGTGATTCGATATGAGGAGAGAATTATATGTTTTTTGGATGGGGCGATGGGTCACACCCAGTGTTGCTTGTTGCTTACTCTTGGCTCTGACTAGGGGTCGCTTAGGGGATTTGTTCTGGTGGTCAAACTAGTGATGGCTCTATGCAAAACAGTTCTTTAATTCTTGTCGGAATGACTTGGCATGAGGAGCATTATTTTAAAGTCTGCTCTTCCTATATTGCTAATTGGATAGTTCTCTAAACTCTACATGTATATTCCTTTGGTTTTTGCTTACACGAATGTCCTCTCTATCCTCTTCCCAAATATCTTATATGATTCATCTTTTGGCTTGGTTGATATATGTGAAATGTGAATATAGTCCTGTTCATTTATAATATAGGGCATCTCTCAGTTAAAAATACATTCCGTGACTACCTGGACAGCAGCCATATGTAAAGATATGAAGAGTTTTTTTTTGAAAACCTTAAGTATTAAGAGGCCATGTTTATGCTGCTGAGTTGTAAGGCTGCTTTTTTTTCTTGGCACTGGGGCACATTCCGGCTGTTCTCAGGGCTTACTCCTGATTCTGTGTTCAGCATTTACTTCTGGTGGTACTCACAGGACCTTAT
>JAJIBD010037505.1:0-17508 GCA_021461705.1 Cryptotis parvus
GGTTTGGGTGGAGGGGATGGGTGTGGAACACTGTAGAACCATAACGCTACATGAGCATCTTGAGAATTAGTCTAAAATGGTGTAATAAAATTGGAAAAATAAAAAACAAAAATAAATAAAAAATAAAAAATAAATATATATGTAAAAAAGAAAGGGGCTGATATCCAACATAGAACTTAGGATTAAATACAGTAAAAATGCATATATTATGTACTCTCCATGTATGTAGCAACCTATAATGTGTGGGGAGAAGGAAGGAGAGAGAGGGAGAGAGAGGGAGAAAGAAAAGAGATTAAGAACCCGCTATTTAGGCAGGCTGTGGGAGGGGGAGGAATTGGGAGCCATTGGTGGTGGGAACAACACTGTGGAGGGTGATGCCGGGAAATGGGTACTGGGGTGGAGGGTGGATGCTGGAAACACCATCGTGACCAAACCCAAACATGGAAATAACGTTGTAATTGTATATCCACGGGGTAGTATAATAAAATATGAAAAGTCTATGCATTTCCAAAAAGCATTAGGTCCCAAACCAGAAAAGATAGAGATCTTCAATGTAGAATATCTAATATAGCAATTAAAACTTCCCACTCCATTTAGGTAGACTTAGACAAAGCCATCTTAAGGTTGTGTATAAGGGTTGTGTATAAGCTGGTAATATCCAGGAAGTAAGGAAAAGCTGGCCTCAGAGAATAAGTGAGCGCCGCTGGTTGCTGTGTTTCTGCAAACATGGAATAAGATAGCACTCAGTTCAAACAGGGAAGATGGACTCAGTCCGTTTCACGGTTTGTAAGTCAAAGCTAAGAAACATGATGGTGGCAGAGCACGAAGCACCCTTCCCAAGGGGTACATGAACATCACAAGCTAAAAACACCAATGTTGAACTTGTGGCTGGATTGGAAGCCTATAGCAGTTTATTTTTCCTTTGTGATCCTGCCAGCGGATCCTTCAAACAAATGACTTGTGGAGAATATTCTGTGTGTCCTCCCACCCCCCAAGAATATCTTGTGGAGAATATCCTATGTCCTCCCGCCTGCGGTACCACAAGTCTTAGCAAAGTTTATGTTAAGTTTGGAGGAATAGATATTATGCTAATTTTATCTTAACAAGAGAAAAATGGGCTGGAGCGATAGTCCAGCCGGGTAGGGCGATTGTCTTATGTGTTTAATTCGGTCTTTCAATCCCCTGGCATCCCATGGTCCCCAGCACCTGCCAGGAGGTCTGAGTAGAGCTACAACTCCCGATACTGCCAGGTGTGACCCAAAAATAAAAAAAAAAAAAAGTTACATCATTTTCTGCAAAAATATTGATTTATCATTGACATTATACATTATAGAATTTCATTGTAGTCTTATATTCTATGTGTTCCACCATAGCCCCCTAAGACCACAACAGACCCAGGGTCACTGTTCTCCACCAAAGCTTCTTCCCCATTCGTTGTTTTACTCTCATTTTCCTGCTGGAACCACTATGTTTCTTTTAATTTTAACTTTGAACTCACTCACAAAGAAAAGAGACTATAATAAAGTTGTCTATGATTGGTTTCATTATAGTGTCCTAAATTAACCATCCCCTTTCAACTAGTGCATTTCTACACCAAGGGAACCATGGTGGTTTCATGGTCTTGACCCTTTAGTTCATTAATATGAAGGCAGCCCAGAGTTATAGAATATGTGAGTAGTGGACAAAGTGTGATTGGGCTCACACCTGGGTTGCTTGTGGTTTACTTTTGCTCTGTACTCAGTAATCACTCCTAAAAGAACTGGGCACAGAGCCCCTTCAGATTCATGTGGTGTCAAAGAGTAACTCTAGGTCACAGGCGCAGGGTTAACTGTGTCATCTCTCTGGCCCCATGACTTTGGGGAGAAGAGATATTCCTTAATTTTATGATTCCCAAGATAATGCGTTATTTACTTAAATCCATTTCTATTGGAGGTACAAGAATTTGTTTTTCCAAAATGAAAAATAAAAGAGATTAAATAAAGAGATTTACAAAAAGAATTATTAAATGAATTACTCAATTTCTTATAATGCTATAAAAATCAAATTTCCAGTGAACCATACTTTCCACACATCATCATTTCAAATATCACATTCACCAGAGTGTCCATACTTTTCAACAGTGGTTCCAGACCCCTCCATACTCTCTCTCGTCCTATGAATCAGTTCATGTAGACAAAATCTCCATTAAATGATTCCAGGCATTTGTTGTTGCCCATGTGTTTCTTCCATCCTTTACATGTTGAGCTTCTTTTCTTTTCTATAGCGGAGGGACAGCCACAATACACATCAGAGCCATCAATGAAATCTTACACTTGTAAATCCACCATGGGTTGATACAGTAAAAATTGTTCTCAAAACACTGCTTGTTTAAAAAGTGGTTTTTGGCTTTATTTTTTTCATTGAGTTAAGAATTTGTATAAATTACTTTAAAATAAAAATAGAAGAGATTAATAACAAAGATTTTATGGCCCACTTTCCTCCGCTCTAATGTCCGCAGCTACACCTGCTCAGTGCTCAGGCTTCCTCCTGGTTTCTGGGGTACTCCTGATGGAGCTTGAGGGAATATATGGGTAGGAATTAAACCCAGGCCAAGCACTTCACCTTGCTCCAACCTCAAAACTCTTTGCTTAGAGAGAAATAAAAATTAAATATTATGAATAATTCTTGGAGTCACATTTAAATTTCTAACATAGGTACATATGCCAAATGTAAATTTTAATAAGAGGAAGAGATTAATTTTTGTTTTACTTTGTCGTGGTCACACCCAGCGCAAAGTTGTATTATTTCTGGTCTGCTACTCCCAGGACTACTTCCCATGCAGCCTGGGGACCGTGAGGGATGCCAGGATTGAACCCGTCAGCCGTGGTCTGGGCGCAAACGCCCCCTGCCAAAGTATCACTCGCCTCCCAGATTAAAATTTTAAGGGGAAATGTGAATAGACCTCAAAAGTATGCAAGTGTGTTTTATCCTAAGAAAGGTAATAGTTGGGTTTATATCAGGAAACATATAGATAATAAGTATATTAATAGCAAAAGATTTATAATGAAGTATATCTGAATTTGATACAAAGTATTAAAAATCTTCTTAAACCCACACCTAGAGAGAACAGATGCTGTCAGGCTGAAGCAATGTCACAGTGATTGGCATTGCTCCTGGGCCTCCAACAGGGCCTGAGTCCCACCCCAGCACAGCTGCAGACCTTAGGGTCCACATGTTTTCCTCAAAAGTTTTAGTGATAAACAACTGCCATTTCATCAACAAGGATTGGGAATTGCAAAGAGGCCTGTGCTTCAGGAGAAAGTCCCCATCGGCTATTACACAACTCAGACTGGAGCCAGTGCCTACGATCTGAAGGTGATTAAGCTAGATAGCGCCAATCATCCGTTCATAAACAGCCAAGGTCGGCAGACCACGGCTCACCACTTAACTCCTGATGAGAAGAGGTGAAAGAATCTAAATAAGCTGTGAAGGTTGTTCCGTGATATATCTTGTCAAATGATGAAATAGCAGCAACTAGATCTGGTAATATCATTGATAATTGGTTTGAAGGAAAGAGTGGGCTAGAGTGGAAATAGCCAATGATACTCGATCCCAGGTTCTGCAAAATTCTAAGCAGACCGATGTCCTTAGGGCTGAGGAGCTGCAGGCAGCTGTCTGGGTGACAGGCTCCCAGAGCTCAAATCCAAGAAGTCCAAATGCAATCATGTTTTCTGACTCAACAGTAATAGGGAGTTAGAAGGCACCTGCGTAGAGAAGTTGGGTGCCAAAAAGGCAAGGGAACGAATATGGAGCAAACCAATAAGGCTAGTCAACCCACCTAGAGAAGATTTGAGACAGCAAGGGAACACAGCTGACGGAGGGAGCCAGGAATCTCATCCCCAATCTAAGTTGCTCCAGATTCATGAACAGGTTTAGGGGTAGAAATGGCTATGGGAGGGAATGTGGCCTGAGAGGGAGGAGGCTACAGGGACAGGTGTCAGTAGGGTGTTGTTATTCTAGAAAATACCTCAGGATTCAGGGATACGCTCTGGGGGAAGAGTATGAATGGGACGCGAGGGCTGGTGGGACAGGTGAGGCATCTGAAACTGCTGTATTGCAACACCTTTATGTTTATTGCTGAAGTCACATGTGTTTAACAAATACAAAAACAAAATGAGTGAATGCCATTTGAACTTGAGGGGAAGAAATGGGGCGGGCTATACGTAGCGAAGAATAGCATGGTATCTTCAGGAGGAAACGGGGACACGAGGAACGCCATGAGTGTGGTGAATCTGCCAATCACAGACAGCATCTCCTTCCGCTTATCTTAGCGCATTGAGCGACAGCTGAACATACCCAGCAGGTGAGACTAAGCGTGATGGAGACTTACTTATTCCCATCAACCAGAGGAACATCCTGGACCTCTAAAATATAGCCAAGTGGACCAGAGGACAGAGGACAAAGAATGTCACTCCCACCCTCGAGGCTTGGAGTGAGCACTACAGCAGAAAGTGCTGTTTGAGGTTACATATTGACGCGTTTGGTCCCCAGACCGCTTATGCCTGGCACCACCAGGAGTGATTTTGAGGCAGAGACAGGATAACTCTGATGCTCTGGGAGTGGGACCCCAAAAGAAAAATGACCTCAGCCCCTTTGGGGAACCAAGAAGGGTAATGCGAGGGGCTCTGGAGAGCACAGGAGGTCACGAGGGCCCCCCATCCTCCTGGGGCTGGCTGAATCTGGGCGCCCCGCCCAGGCCCGCCTCAGCCTTGCTGGGACTCCCAGGCCCCACCGGGATTCCAGCAGGGGCAATGGGGAGAAGATGGGCCGTGAAGAAAAGTAATACATGTTCAGTAGTAGTCGCGGAAATCTAGAAAGCTTCCATGCAAACCAGGGGCAGGGAGGACTCTGAACTGGTGCTCTATGTTTGAGTTTGAGATCTGAGTCCTCCTACCAGCGTTTCCGGCCCCAAGATCGCACCCTGGAGCTCCACCTGATATATTTCATGTGACTCGAAAACAGGCCTCTAAAAAGAGTTAAGCATAAAAAAAAATCAAATATAGACACTAGAAATAAAACGAATCTGATTTATTTTGAATAAAGGATAGAACTCACGCCGGTGCTCTGTAGAGCCACAACCTTGCACAGCCTAAGTATGGAAATGGCCTTTCAGATCCCACCTCAGTGCCGTGGTATGACAGAATTGATCCGCGCCGTTTTCTCAGACCCTGTCGCAGTAAACAGCTGCAGCTTAGCCACCAACCTGGGGTCGCTGGTCAGTCTGGTGCCTCGTAAAGGCCCCTGGCTGAGAACTGAGACTCTCCCCAACCTGAGCTGGGTTCCTATGGGATCATCTCTCCTGCATTCCACTTCCAGAGGTCCGCCGGGGCCACCTGCCCTCGTGCGCCTCTGATACTGGAGCAGCAGGTTCACTGCCTCGCCAGATCGCCAGAAGGCCCCAGGGTTTCGTAAACATTTAAAAGCTCTAGGCCAGGTGGCAGAACTGGACTGCAATCAGTTCGCTCCGCCCATGCGCCTGTCACTCCACTTTTCCTGCTTTCAGCCGGCACTGTAAAGAGGCAGGCGCCTCCAGAACCCTCCTAGTTTAGGACAAAGGTAGTAATGCTTTCTGATACAGTTTGTTAGATTCACAGGCACAGTCTTAGGGAGCCTCATGCACTATGGTAAAGTGGCTTCAGTGTATAGAGGCTATCTGATAATCCAAGGTTGTTCCGCGCACCTGTGAGTTCACAACCCTGCGGCGCTCTTGTCCTCACGCGGTGGTCCCCACGTCCCGAGTCTGGCCTCATGTCTGTTCGCGGGCATGCTTTGCGGCCCACAAAGTACATGCTCTCCTGCTCCTCGAATCGCACTGGCTGGAGCGATCTTCCCGTCAGCATAAAGCTGAGATTACCACCCAGGGACACGTGAGAATCATGCTCTTCTGCGGCTTCACTCATGGCACTCCCCACACCGTAGTTCCTGCCGCCTAAACAGATTCACCGCGGTGAGTGCCTTCGGTGTGGCGAGACGCAGTCAGCAAAGTGTCATGTATGGGCTGCAGCTGAGCTGGCCAGCAGAGCGCCGCAGTCGGTCGCAGTTCAGGTGCAAAGACGGGGCCGAATCGGTCGAGCCTTCTGCGCTTTCACCCCGCACCTTCGCTGGCGCCTCTTTTCCTCCCTGGTTTCTGGCGCAGGTGCTCAAGGAGCCACAGCAGGGTCTTAAAGGGTTCACAGCACGGAGCAGGCTCTCACCACTTGATTCTCTGCAGCCCTGGCCCTTCCTTTCTGCTTAGGACCCTGACTGAGGTGTCAGCCCCAATCTAAGACCGTGGCCCTTCCGGGTGGTATGTACTAAAAGTGAGCACGCGAATGGTCCCCAGCCGTGAGCCGCCCTTGGGGGGATCCTGGTCCCAAAGGACAGATAGATTCTGCACTGAGTGGTGAGGGGCCATATTGGTCCAAGCAGCCGCCCATCCCCATGGAGCAGTTTCTCTGCTGGCTGAGGGCAGAGAAGCAGACCTTGCTCTTTGACTGCGCCAGCACCCTTCGATGTCCTCAGGCGTTGGGCCAGGAGCTTGGCTTCCAGCTTTTGAAGGCACACTCGAAGCCGTGAGAGCAGGACCGCAGCTGGAGAGATCTGTTTCGGTTTGTGCAGGTGGCGCTGGCGCCGAAACCATAGGCAAATATCTAGTAATGCAGGTTAACTCAGCCTCCTCACTGGCCAGAGCTGTACTCATCTTTCTTCCCACCTGGGTTTTTTTAAATACAGTTGTCATCGAGGTGATATAGAGCATGCAAACAGGAACCAAGTAACTATTTAGCTGAGAGCCAGAGCTGGTGGCAGTTTGAAAACTCCCATGTCAGCCCAAGCAGAAGAGTCCAAGCTTTCCTTTAACATCTGGAATAACATTTACATCACATCTAGAGTGCACGCTTGGGGCCAGGCCAAGAGCTACCGACATCGGATCAGCTCGTGGTTCTTTTCCTTCGGCCATTTGTATTTCAGTTGCACTGTTTTGCAGGTTCTGTGATTTTGATGAAGTCTGTTCTCGAGTGCCATCCACTTTACAAACCGTTTTTAGGAAAATGAAGGAAAGTCTTGCTTCTCTCCCCTAAGCCAGGAGCAAAGGAACAAGCTTTTGATCCCAGCTTTCTCATTTGAGCCGAGCTGGGGCCAACATCCTCTCACCTGTGTGTGGCTTCTTCCATTTTTACATCAGGGACCTCAGTGGTGCTTTGCTCGCCAGAACGCAGCAGCACAGAACTCCTAGCACCCAGGTGACAGAGTACTGAAAATAGGAAGCAAGCACTTCTTCAGGCTTTCTGGTTATCTCCGGGGGCTGGAGGCCACAGAAGAGTGAGTCCCGGTTCTTGGAGCCATATGTCTTGAACTGAAGTGCTGCCTTGAAGAAAGCTGCAGTATTGGTGTTGTATGTTTCGGCCCAGGAAACATCCTTTCTCCCAGAACGCTGGGGTGGCTAACCATGCCCATGGCAGCATAATTACTGGGAACAAACCAAAGTCTGGCCAGATCAATTTGTAGTGGTAGTGCCAGTAATCTAAAGTCAGGGCCATGAATCCAGATAAATCAGTAAAACAAAAGTGCCAAAGAAGGTAAAGTGGCGCTTGATGTGCACAGACATTTATCTAAAACTTTAAAATAAGCTACTATAGATACACCTTCCGTATGCTCATAGAACTATTAATATATAAAGAACAATGCATTGGAACGCTGATGGAGGGTTTCAAAAGGCTTCGGGCGTTTCTACACCTGAAATTTGTGGCAGAAGTGCTTCAGAGACCATTTCAAGATTTGGCTGGTTTGAGCTACGCAAAGCAAGCGCATGAAACTATATCTCTGGGGCCCTCTGGGTTTCTCAAAGATAGTTATACACTCTTTTAAATGAAAACATCATTAAAACATAACAATGGTAGGTACAGGCCCCAGTAGAACTTCTCCTGGGTTTCCAGCAGTATCCTCTATAATGGGCATAGCAGAGAGGCAGTACAGTGGTTAAGGCATTCTGCCTTGGCTTAACAACTATGTTCAATTCCTGCACCACATCGGATCTCCTGCCCAGCCAGACCATTCCCACACAAAGTCAGGAGTAAGCTCTGGAGGAGCAGCCTCCCAAAACACAAAAAACATTAACATCTGTCTGTGGGTAAGGAGCTTGACCATGGCATCTAAGAAACCTTGCTCTCACACTGTTAGACAGCACTCCACCCCCACCAAATACATGGTGTTTGGATAAGGTCCTCCACAAATACTTCAATGCTTAAGCTTTGCAGTTCTTTCTTTAGATTGCCAGAGAACATGCTCTTTCAGTGTTAGAAAGACTGTAGAGGTAGGTGAGAATCTTTTGTTCCAACCTGCAGGTGAGTAGAAGGATAAAATTGACTGTTGTGGAACTTTATCATTGGAACTGACAGTATCCGGCATGGGGCATGGGTAGAGACCAGTGGTAAGAAAGCCCTGAAGTTAGCAGAGAGCTTATTCGGCAAACGCTGAAGGTGGTTTAAGTCTTCAAGTAATACGATTTTTTTCTTTTCATTTTTCTTTCTTCTTCTAGAATTATCTGCTTAACAGCACATTCTTGGGACTTCTTAAAGAAGCAGGAGACCTTGATATTTCTGAGAAACAAAGAATCTCGAAACCTCTGTACCTTACCCTACATTAAATTTTCAGCTGCCCAATCTATATTCCAATTATTACTGGGATTGGGATTGGAAAAAGCTCAGCAACATCTAATTAATATTTTCTGTAATTGGCATTCAAGTAACTTGTGAAGTATAAACACCTACAGGCACCCCATCGGGCAGCACTCAACACAAGCAATACAAGCATTATAGTATGATTTTAATAAAAATGTACTAGTACAAAGTGCGCAAAGATCTTAAAATCATGTATTCTTAAACCAAGACAAGCAACAAACACGAGCTGTTCAGAATCTACCGATATCGCATCTAACATGCCATTCGTTAGTTAACTGATAAAATTTGCCAGAGGCTAAACTTTTGGTTATTAATATCATTATTCCACAACTTAAGATTATAATTCTACAACTATGTTCATGCCAGACTGTTAAATCATACATGACTGGAAGCCAGCTGGTTTTAGCCATGTCAACACGCTCCACACTTGCATGCTGCCAGCCCTGTTATATGCTATACACTTTGCATTTCTATAATCATCGGGGGTTCCAAGTAGTTACAGGTATCGTTATGTATCAAAAATTAAAACGAGAGCATCTAAAACAGGGTCTTTCTTAGATTTTCTCATAAGTCAACCTTTCTAGAGAGTCCATTTGTGATAGTAAGGTTTGAGTTGTAGTGGTCTTCTGTATTTTTTCCTCAAGAGCCTTTTTAAAGGTACAGCAAACCGCAGTTTCTCGTAACAACCATTACCTTTTTTTACTACTCAATATGTCTTTCATAAGCTAGAAACCTTAAAGATTGTTCTTCAATGCCTGGCAATGCCTTAAATGGATTTGATTTTTGCACCTGATCACAAAGTGTTAGAGCTTTGAAGATCCAGCAGAAGAGAGATGGTAGATTCTTACCCCCAGGTTTGTGCATGCTACCAAATTTGCTGGGTAGACTGAGAATTTACTTAGTTGTCCACCCCAGTATGCACAGAATAAAATCCAGACTGGCGATGACCTTGGCCAGAGAAGAGTGCAGGCACTTTAGGAGGATAAGTCATCTAGTGGACAATTTCTATGCTCACCTAATGGAGCAGTATCTCAAGCTAAGTATTTAAAAATTTTCTTCCATAGGTTCTTTATCATTTGTTGATCTGTCTTTGGATTGGGGTCAAACCCTGCAGTACTCAGGGCTTACCCCCTGGCTCTGCACTCCGGAATCACTGGTGGCGCTCAAGGACCATAGTGATTTAGATGATTAAACCCTGGCTATCTCATGCAAGGAAAGCACTTTTACCACTCACTGCAACACGTTCCAGCTCTTCCATACATCTCTTAACCCAGTTTTTATAAAATAGCTGAAGCAAATGACACCAATTGAATAACGTTTCAACAAGTAAGGATCACAAAAAAAGTTCTCTACAGATCTTAGAATGATCTGCAGGACATGCAAAGTGATCTGTACGGTGTAACAGACAGAGAATAAAGGACCAGTGGTGGGAAGCACAGTAAAGTACTACGAGGTCTGAGGGGGGCAACAGTCAGAAAAGGTTGAGAGATCCAAGTCATGATGAGTTGTCATTCTTTCCGATTACTGTAAGGCAAAAGAACCTTAAATCACAACTAACAAACAGCGGGCGGTGGGCCTCTACCAAAGTTCACCTTTCTTCGCGTCAAAAGCTAATATCAGACTCATAAATCAGAGGGAACTCGGGAGGTCTTACTGGTATCAACCTTGAATATGAAATTGCTCAGGAAAATGCGAGTAAAAATGAACCATATGAAGATGACAGGCCAGAGACATCAAACTTGAAACTGGCCCCTAAAGAAAGTACAGGAACAGCAACAAAACGCCGCGTGACGCAATTCTTCACCAAGAATGGATTTTAAACATGACATTTCCGCCAACAGCAAAGCGTGTCCTTTCAGGAAGTGCCTGGCAAAAATAGCAAATACCAAAATATTGGATGTGTTTGTGGAAAATCAGCTAACAGGAAATTCTGGTGTAAATGAAGTAAAATAATCAAAATGTTTACTTGAAAGCCCATGAACAACACAACACTCTATGCCCATTAACATTCATTTCCCTAAGTCACTGGTTGCATAGGCTGAGTTATACAGTATATCTACCCTGTCCATAGGCATTATTATTATATTTAAGATGAAAGCCTTCTGAATTGAGTTCAGTAACCCTAAACTTATAGAACTATGAATCATACTCAGAAGGGTGTGGCCTCTGGGTGAATTGATACAGAACAAAGGAAAAGTTCACCAAATAGAACAAGTCAAGACGACAGAAACTTTATTATTTAAGATAGTTCCCAAAAGATCTAAAAAACACCTAACCACCGCTGCCACCTCCCAAGCTGGGAAACAATGGTCTTGAGCTCAGAAAGGGAAGTCACCGATTATCGAGTTATCCCAGGGCTGAGTCTTCAGCCGCGGGAGCCGGCAGCCCAGAGGTCAGGCAGTGTTCCACCTCCCACCTGGTCCTGAAGCAGTTGGACGGGCTAAAATATGGAAGACACTGATTCACAGAGTCCTCCTGATGGCTTCTGCAAGATCACCGGGGTAAAATGTCACGACCTAAACAGAAACGGAGAAAGGCAAATGGGAAATCTCATCATACTCCACCCCCAACATGACATTCCTGCTGTCTCTCACGACGGACACTCCAGGTTCTCAGAGCAGTGGGTCAGCCAGTGTGTATGTCTTTTCTTGCTTTTCATATGGGTCCAAACTCCCTTCGAGGTTCGCTAAACACTAGAGACCCCTATAAAGTGCTAATTTGGCCCACCCATTCACCTACAAATAGAAACTAGTTTATTAGTTTCATTCAACTTTACAGAGATGGGCTCAAACTTAGACTGTGTATGCTCCATACCTAGCGGCTTAAGGTCCTATGATAATTGCTTTCAACAGTTTCCTGAGTTTTCGCCAGGTTGAATCTGGTAATTTCTAACCTGGACCTCTGGTGAATTCCTGCAGCCATTCCTCAGAGCTCTAACGTGAATCAATTCTCCTGATGAGAGCTGACAGCTGTCCTTCACGAGCAGTCAAGATCAGCTAGCCCCAGAGCCTCTCCCTAAGAGTCTCCCAGGTGGGTTCTGCTCCACACTTTACAGACACTACCTGGAATCTGCAGAAAATAATCTGTCCTCCTGTGGAATTCAGGTTTAGACCACCACGCCTCAAAGGCAGCGTTTTGTTGATTCTGAGATAGCCGTCCGGAGAAGACCCCCTGTGGTAAGGATTGTATGTTAAACTTTAGCGCTCTTAGCTGAGAAAAGCAGCCATGAAACAAAGTAGAAAGATGAAGTGTATGTGAAGAATTCAAACAGCCTTCCCTATGAATTTCAAAGCAAAGAGAACAGAGACACGCTCAACATGTAAGCATCGACTATGCAAACAGGTATGGGTCTGATCCTGCACTGCTGGGAGAGCTTGATAATTGAGTTAAGAGCAGTCCTGGGAAAAATCAGGTTCAGCCCCTAGAAACAAAAAGGAAAGAAAAAAAAGGCACTTGCACTGAAAAGGGAAAGCAAACAGAAATAATGGTCCAACTCACACACGCCGCGTGGAAATAGGGATCTTCTAAAGCTGCTTCCTAATCTTTCTCCAACTGCCCACTTCTGACCTCTTCCTTCCTCTTGACCCCCAATTATACTAATTGACCACACAGAGCCTCCCAGTTATTTCGATCTTTATCACACTCCAGTGGTGTGGCAACAGCAGTGGTGCTAATGGACCACCTCTGGCACGGTTCAGAGACCATATATGGAGGATTAAACAGGTTGGCCAGTGTGCAAGGGAGTTGTCCCTATTCTCTGTCCAATCTCCTGACTCCAAGTCCCCATTCATGTGTTTTCACTGTAGCCACCTTCAGTGGAATATCCTGAGGCCACATGTTCCGCGGGGCTATGCTACGTGAGTGACGCCTTGTGGGTGCAGCACCCTGACTGGTACTAACTGGTACGTCTCTATTTTGGTGATAACCAAAGCCTGTAGGTCAACTCCCACGGGCATCGCATTACATGTTGAGAATCATTGAACTCCAATCATTTGATTTGGCATCCACAAGTTATTCCGCGACATCTGCCATCTTGGCCCACACGGTCTTGAGAAACTGGTAACTACCGACTCTCCATTATCTCTAGTGGGGGCCTAGCGGAGGAGGCCTTGCAAAGCTGCCTGCCGACGGGCCTGATGACACCCTGCCGCCACGCCTCCTGAGCTACTCGAGAAGCTCTTCTGTGGCCCTTAAAACGCATTAGAGCTCAATCCTGGATATATGGAAAGCAGATGATCCAGGTGCTTAAAACCATCTTCATAGCAAGAAAGAAATGAGCCAAGTCACAGACAATTTAAATTTAAATTTAATTTATAATGAAACTTAGTGGTGGTGGGGATGGACGCCACCCAGCAGTGTGGAGGGCAGCTGTGTTTGAAAGGTTCATGCACGGCCAGGGACGGAGCCAGGGCCTGCTGCCTGCACAGTACTTCCCACCCCTCTCTGCAATGTAAATGAATGTTTTATTCTTGTTACAGGGCCAGCAGTTGGCCTCTAGAGGCTACTCCTGCTTGCGCTCAGGGAATGATGTGTGGCGCTGAGCTTTCGCCTCAAAGCCTGGACTCAGTCTTAAATAGTCCCTGACTTTTGCTGAAGTGCCTGGTACTTAAGGTGCTAATTTCTTCTTAAAACCGTAGATAACATTAGCTTACAACTGTCACGGATGGCATCGTGCCATAGCCACCTAAAAGTACTAATCTCCACAGGTGCCTGGCTTATAGGAAGTTCGGTGGCTGCCTATGGTTCCTGCTTCGCCGCAGAGCAGACGAGAGGGAAACCTTTCGCCATGCTTCGCGTGATCTTGTATGACGGCATCTGAGGGTCGCATATGTCTGCAGACCCCATGACGACACCTGTAAATTGAACCCCCACCTTACCTTCATACAGCTTGTTTATTTTTAAAGCTACCATAAAGCTCTTATTGTCTTGCAGCTTGACAGATGGTACCACGTGGTCAGCCATGTCGTCGACGAGGATGGCCACTCGTCCCTGACGCCACCCACCAGAACCATCCTGTCCACCTCGCTGGCCTCTTCCTCTCCTCTCGTGGATCATGCGCAACCTAAGACCAGCCCACCTGCAATGATGCCACCCTAGTGATAGATTACGTGCTGACACACGGAGGGGCAGACAGATCCGACATGAAAAACATCCTGTTCAAGCATGCGGAGGAAATGGGCGGAACCTGCGCCAAGTTTTCAGGCGCATGCAAAGGTCTGGGATCCAGGCCGCCAGTGATCTCTAGGCGCGCCTCTGGGACAAATGTGGCCGTTTGGTCCCGATTCACACCTCTCCCAGGTAGCTGTAAACAAATTGCAGCCAGGTTGACTGTGCTATGATGGGTTGGGGACCATGTGCAACCCCAGCTCCAGGCTAGCCTGAGGTGCGCCAATTCAATGCCTCCAGAGTCCATGGGAGGCTGGGGAGGGGAAGCAAAATCACATACAATTTCATTTCCGCTTCTGATGCACTTTCATGCTCTGCTCTGCGCGCAGACATCCATGTAGCAGAGAATACCCCGCGTTTCATGTGGATCATTGGTTAGAAAGAAAACTGGCTTATGTTTTCTTTTTATTTATTGATTTATAATACATCAGATTCAGGTGCTACCTGCAGTAGAGTACCCAGGAGTCAGCCCTGAGGCAGAACCAGAGAAACCCTGAGCACGTTCCGTGACCTAAACGAAAAAAAAAAAAAGCAAAATTGAGAGGGAATTGGCACCTATGCCTGGGACCAGGTGGATGCCGATCTAAACCTGGCTCAAAGATAGGCCAGCTGGCGCGTGCATAAATTCCACTCCCGCTGGCTGGCATTACCGCCGCCCCAGGTTTATGCTTTCAGGCGGTAAAACTTACGACCGCTCAACCAGGGGAAAGAAACTTGGTTTCTCCAGCACATCACACATTACAGGTTCTGCATGAGACTCCAACAATAAGAAAGGTCTCAACAGAGGCAGGGCTGTTTGGTCCAGGGTTACTTTTGTCTTAGTGGCAAGCCAGCCCACACCAGCTCCATAAACACTATCCAAGAGGCCTCTGGTGGGTGGTGAATTTACTTAGCGCAGGTTTTAGGTTCCTGTTCCTGTATTGGTGGTGGGGTGTATGCAGTGGACAATGTCTGTGTTTGGCCTGATTGGCACCCATGTCCCCTGGGAAGGTAATTCCACACATCCCCACAATGAGGATGGTTGAATAAACACCAGGAGCCTGGCTACCAAGTGGGGAAAGGGAAGAGGATCAAAAATATAAACCCTAAAGTTGGTTCTCCGGCTTGAGGAGTCAGCGCTGAATCACTTTCAGACGACTTGAAACAGGTAGTTCCACAGTGTATTAGGCCTCCGGAGGGCTGGTCTTCCACTCCACCTACTTGAGGGTTGTAGGCAGATGAGGCTGCCACACGGCGAAATGTGGGAGTTTCATTTCCAGATGTCCTGAAGATGGGGGACCTGTCACCCAAGATAGCTGTGCAAAGTTCTTATAGCGTGAGGGGTTAGTCCTGCACTCCAGTAATGTGTTCTAGTGGTTTCTCCTAACGTTCAGGAGTAAAACTTCTAAGATTTAGGTATGTGGGGCCAGGTGGATCAAGCTGGGGTAAGTTGTATTGCAAGGCCTACTGTCTTTCCAGTCCGTAGCTACAAAAGTCAACAAGTCTCTGAGTCACCAAGCCATCAAGTCATTTTTAGCATAAAGACCGAGTTTGTTTCTCTCAGTCATCCGCCATCCTCAAATCAAAGTGAACAATGGGGACTCCTAGTCCTCAAGACCAAGCCCTGAGGATGGTGGAGTTCTTTTCCTTGGGCCCGGCCACTCTATGCCTGATGGGGCCAGAGCGAGAGCATAACAGGTAGGGCATTTGCCTTGCAAATGGCAAGACGGTTCAACTTGCATCCCGCTAGGGACTTCCTTCGGCACCTAGAAGTAATTCCTGAGTGCAGAGCCAGGAGAAAACTCGGAACATCATAGGTGGGTGTGACCCAAATGTCAAAAGGCATCAGATTGCATCTGACCAATGAGGACTGCATATATGTCTTTATGTAATGATGGATGGGAACCAATCGAAGGGCTTATGAGATTCAACCAGAGTGGCCAGGAGTGACAGTACAGCAGAAAGGCGTTTGCTTTGCAATTTTGGCCAACTCCAGGTCTAATATTTGGTATCCCATTATGTCCCCAGCAACCAGGAGTAATTACTGAGTCTAGGCCAGGAGGAACCCCTGGAGCAACACAGGGCATCTTAAAATAAAAAAAAAAACAGTCCTGAGCTAAGATTCTTAGTGCCTCTGGCTTCTGCTTTTCCCAACACAATACTTCTCCATGAGGTTGCAGTAGTTGCCCTTAGGTCCACTGTGTCACCAGCTGTGACTAAGCTCCAGACCGGCAGACCTTGCTGGGTGTGACACCATTTCTGGAAGAACCACTCAGGTAGGTGGGCTTGTGGGTTGCAAAGCGCAGCTGGGCTCCAGTAATTTTTTCTTTGCTACCCGAGACCCATTGGTGAATTTCACATCAACACCAATCGTAGCATCTTCTCAGTTCCACATCTCAGCTTTATTTTCTCTCTTCATGCCAAGACCCACGGCAGACTGCTCTGGGCCTGCTGGAGTGCAGACTCTGGAGGCCTTTTTGGCATCACAACTCACTTCTACCATGCAGGCTGCCCCATGGGCTTTGTGTTCCTGGCCCGCACCCCTATTTTCCATTCTTTTCTTGGAAGCCCATATGCTGAGTTCTTGGGAAGATTCTGTCTTGGGGTTCTCCCTAAAAGTGGAGAGTGAGAAGGATCTAGGCTACTGTGCTCTAATGACAAGTCTTATTTTCCAATCAGACTATGAGTCTTACAATCAGGAAAAAGCGACTCTCTCAAATGAGCCACAGCCATGCGGAAACACAGTAGCGTGTTTTTGGCTCTGAGCGCAGGGGCAGCAGCCAAGGACAGGCCTGTGAGACCCCGCCCGCTTTTCTGTAAAAACAGGCCGAAGTCCCATGAAAAGTTGGTGCCTTTCAAATAGGGGTCCACAGGCTTTACACAAACCCGCCCTTTTGGCTCCCAGCATCAGGAGACGATGATTTAGTCTTCCACTGATGTTCTCCTGAATCCACTGCAGGACTGCAGGTCGCATACAGGCTTGTCCAATGGGATGTCAATAGTTCTCTGGTTGATTGTTTGCACAGCAGGCTTCCACGCCTCCTCCTACAAGAACACTGGGGCCGGTGTCCAAAGCAGCCCTTTTTGAGGATTTCTCAATTTTAATAGATTAACAACTGTTCTAGAGGGTCTGTTGACCTAATCCAGTAAGTCTGGAGCCACATTCTCTGTCACGTTGCTCTTTTTCTGAGGTCTTCAGAAGAGGCCAGTGGGGCAAGGGCTTGTTGCAGAATGAGTGTATGCTTGCTTCTGCTTTCCTGTCCTAGTGATTAGTCACTTTTTTTGATAAATGTGGTAACTTTTGTACCACATAATATACCCTTTTCCCAAATTCCATACAAAACAAAGGTTACATAAGAGTCATTCCTTGGTTTCAAAAACCAAGGCAATACCAAACTGGTTCTGAGTTCAGCATGGAGGAAGTATTTGGTAATCAGACAACGTTTTTTCAAAGCAAAGGACCCTGAGCACTCAGAAAATATTCACTGCCCAACAGAGCTATGAGATGTAATTCACACATAGGGCCCATCAAGCAACCAAAGTGAAAGAAAAAAAACAGGAGGGTGGCTCAGTGAGAGCACCTGATGCCTTCTGTAGCCTGCCTATGGCTGCAGAGATTACAGCAGCAGAATGGCTGGCACGGATCTGGGAGGCATTGGAAGTCCAT
>JAJIBD010037506.1:0-18121 GCA_021461705.1 Cryptotis parvus
AAAATAAAAAAAAACAAAAATAAATAAAAAATAAAAATAAATATATATGTAAAAAAAAGAAAGGGCTGATACCAACATAGAACTTAGTATTAAATACAGGCAAAAAATGCACATGATGGCTTCCAAGTGTATGTAGTGCAACCCACAATGTGTAGGAGAAGGAAGGGAGAGAGAGGGAGAGAGAGGAGAAAGAAAAGAGATTAAGAACCTGCCATTTAGGCAGGCTATGGGAGGGGGAGGGAATTGGGGACATTGGTGGTGGGAAATGGGCACTGGTGGAGGGCGGATGCTGGGAAATGGGCACTGGTGGAGGGCGGATGCTGGAACACTATGTGACCGAAACCTCCAAACATGAACAACGTTGTAATTGTATATCTCACGGTGGTATAATAAAATGTTTAAAAAAAGTCTATGCATTTGTGAAGCATTAGGCCCCAAACCAGAAAAGTATAGAGATCTTTCAATGTAGAATATTCAATATAGCAAATTAAAACTTCCCACTCCATTTAGGTATGAGACTTAGGACAAAGCTGTCTTAAGGTTGTGTATAAGGGTTGTGTATAAGTTGCACATCTGTGGGAGTAAGGAAAAGTGGCCTCAGAGAATAAGGAGCGCTGGCTGCTGTGTTTCTGGCACAGAGCAAAGATAGCACTCAGTTCAAACAGGAAGTGATGGGACTTGGTCTGTTTCACTTGTTTGTGTAAGTTTGTGCTAAGAACATGATGGTGGCAGAGCACGAAGCACTTTCCTAAGGGTAGCAAGTGAACATCACAAGCTAAAAACACCATGTTTAACTTGTGGCATGGATTTGGAAGCCTATAGCAGTTTATTTTCTCCTTTGTGATCCTGCCAGCGGATCCAAGCTAAACAAATGACTCTGTGGAGAATATTCTTGTGCCCTCCGCCCCACAAGAATATTCTGTGGAGAATATTCTTGTGTCCTCCGCCCCAAGCGAGACCACAAGTCTTGGTAAAGTTTGTGTTAAGTTTGGAGGAATAGATACTATATTAATTTTTATTCTTAATAAGAAAAAAATGGGCTGGAGGCGATAGTCCAGCGGGTAGGGCGATTGTCTTGCATGCGGCCGACCGGGTTCAATCCCTGGCATCCCATATGGTCCCCAAGCACTGCCAGGAGTAATTCCTGAGTGTAGAGCCAGAAGTAACCCCTGAGCATTGCCAGGTGTGACCCAAAAATAAAAAAAAAAAAGTTACATCATTTTCTGCAAAAATATTGATTTATCATTGGATTATAATATTATAGAATTTCATTGTAGTCTTATATTCTTATGTGTTCAGTACTCCACAGCCCCCAAGACCAATGACCCAGGGTCATTTCAGCCCCCACCAAAGCTTCTCTCCCCATTGCTTTTACCTCCATTTTCTCTGCTGGAACCACCATAGTTTTCTTTTTTTAATTAATTTTTTAATTGAATCACCATGCAAAGACCATAATAAAGCTGTTCATGATTGGGTTTCAGTCATAGTGTCCCAACAACCATCCCTTCACCAGTGCACATTTCTCAAGACCAAGGGAACCATGGGTGGTTTCTGTTGGTCTTTGACCCTCTTTGTGTTCGTTAATATGAAGGGCAGCCTGAAGAGTATTATGGAGAAATATGTGAGTAGTGGATTAAAGTGATTTGGGGCTCACACCTGGCTGTGCTCAGGGTTTACTTCTTGCTCTGTACTCAGTAATCACTCCTGGAAGAACTGGGTACAGAGCCCTTCAGATCATATGTGGTGTCAAAGAAGCGAACCTAGGTCAGCTGTATGCAGGGCAACTGTGCTATCTCTCTGGCCCCATGACTTTTGGGAGCAGAAGAGATATTCCTTTAATTTTATGGATTCCCATGATAATGCTATTTACTTTTAACCATTTCTATTGAGGTACAAGAATTTAGTTTCTTTAAAATGAAAAATAAAAGAGATTAATAACAAGTATTTTGCCAAAAAGAATTATTAAATGAATTACTCTAATTTTTGGTAAATGCTATAAAAATCAAATTTCCAGTGAACCATACTTTCCACACATCATCATTTCAACACCACACCCACCCCAGAGTGTCCACGCCCCGAACAGTGTTCCAAGGACCCCTCCAGCCACTTCTCGTCCCATGTAATTTCAGTTCTGTAGACAAAATCTCCATTAAATGATTCCAGGCATTTGTTGTTGTCTATGTTTCTTCCTATCCCACATGTTGGAGAGCTCTTTCTTTTCTATAGCGTGGAGGTGGGGACAGCCACACACACATCAGAGCTCATCAGAAATTCTACACTTGTAAATCCACCATAAGTTGATACAGTAAAAATTGTTCCCCAAACACTGTTGTTTAAAAGTGGTTTTTGGGTTTTATTTTTTTTCTATTGAGGTACAAGAATTTACAATTACTTTAAAATAAAAAAATAGAAGAGATTAATAACAAGTATTTTGCCAGTGCCCACTTTCCTCCGCCAATGTCCGCAGCTACACCTGCTCATGCTCAGGGCTTCCTCCTGGCTCTGGGGTACTCCTGATGGAGCTTGAGGAACATATGGGTACAGGGAATTAAACCCAGGTCAAGCACTTCACCTTGCTCCAATCCCCCAAAACTCTTTGCTTAGAGAGAAATAGAAATTAAATATTATGAATAATTCTGGGCTCTACATTTTAAATTTCCTAACATAGGTACATATGCCAAATGTAAATTTTAATAAGAGTGAAGAGATTAATTTTTTTTTTGTTTTTTACTTTTTGGCTCTGTGGGTCACACCCAGCTGTGCTCAGGAGTTACTTCTGGTTCTACACTCAGGACTTACTCCTGGCGGTGCCTGGGGACCGTATGGGATGCCAGGGATTGAACCCGGGTCAGCCGTGTTCAAGGCAAACGCCCTCCCTGCTGTGCTATCACTCTGGCCCCAGATTAAAAATTTTAAGGGGGAAATGTGAATAGACCTCTAAAAGTATGCAAGTGTGTTTTATCCTAAGAAAGGTAATACTGGGTTTATATCAGGAAATATTATAGATACTAAGTATATTAATAAGTAAAAGATTATAATGAAGTGCATAATTAACTTGATACAAAGTATTAAACCTTCCAAACTCCGACACCTAGAGAGAACAGATGCTGTCAGGCTGAAGCAACGTCAGTGATTGGCATTGCTCCTGGGCCTTCCAACAGGGCCTGGAGTCCCACCTCAGCACAGCTGCATCTTAGGTCCACATGTTTTCCTCAGTGGCCAGTGATGCAAACAACTGCCATTTCTACCATGATGTCAAGACTGCAAAGAGGCTCAGTGCTCAGGAGAAAGTCCCCATCTGTCGGCTACACAACCTCAGACTGAGCCAGTGCTCACGATTCAGAAGGCAGATTGCTGAGGCTAGATAGCTAATCATCCGTTTCAGCCCAGCCAAGGGTCGGCAGACCATTTAAGCTCACCATCAACTTCCTGATGAGAAGAGGAAAGGAATCAAATAAGCTGTGAAGGTTGTTCGGTGATATATCAAGTCAAATGATGAAATAGCAGCAATCAGGGATTCATAATATTCATTGATAATTGGCTTGGGAAGGAAATAGGGGCATAGAGTGGGAAATAGCTTCTAATGATACTGATCCCAGGCTCGGCAAAATTCTAAGCAGACCGATGTCCCTAGGAGCCAGAGGAGCTGTGCAGTGCTGTCCAGACACAGGTCTCAGAGCTCAAATCCAAGAAGTCCAAATGCAATCATGTTTTCTGACCTCAACAGTATGAAGTTAGAAGGCAACTGCGAGAGAAAGCTGGGAAAGCCAAAAAGGCAAGGAACGAACATGGGAGCAAACCAATAAGGCTAAATAACCCACCTAGAGAAGGTTCTGGAGACAGCGCAAGTGGGAACACAGCTGTGACGTGAGGGAGCCAGAATCTCATCCCCGCTCTGCAAGTTGCTCCCAGAGCCCATGAACAGGATGGGGGGGTAGAATGGCCATGGGGAGGGAATGTGGGCTCTGAGAGGGAGGAGGCTGGCAGGATGGTGGGTGTCAGTAGGTTAAAGAGCCCCAGGAAATGATCAGGATTCAGGGATGGGGCGCTTCTGGGAAGAGTATGAAATGGGACGCGGGGCTGTAGACAGGTGGAGGTCACCTGAAACTGCTGTATTGCAACAATTTTTTGTTTTATTTGCTTTTGTAAGTCACGGTGTTTAACAAATACAAACAAATGAGTGAATGCCATTGGAATCTGGAGGGAAGAAATGAAGTGGGCTGCGATGGCGCAGAATAGCATGGTATTCACAGGAAACGGGGACACGAGGCGCTGCGGGTGGCAGGCTCCGAATCACAGACAGCACCTGCTTATCTGCGGGCGTGGAGAGACTGAGCGCACAGCTGACACATACCCGAGTAGGGTGTGGAGAGACTCAGGGTGTGGATGGGAGGCCATTAATTTATTCCCATCAACCAGAGGGAAACATCCCTGGGACCCCAAACATAGTCATGGACCAGAGGGACAGAGGACAAAGAATGTCACCCCCCACCCCCTCGAGGCCGGAGTGACACTACAGCGAGTAGGGCGTTTGCCTTGCACATGGCTGACGTGGGTTTGGTCCCCAGAATCGCTTGGGTGCCCTAAGCACCACCAGGAGTGATTTTGAGGGCAGAGACAGGATTAACCTCTGAGCATCGCGGTGTGTGTGACCCCAAAGAAAAACAGAATCTCAGCCCCTTTGGGGGAACCAAGAGCAAGGCAGGGCCGCAGGGGCCTTGGGAGAGCACAGTGAGGTCACGAGGGCCCCATCCTCCTGGGGCTGAACTGGGCGTCCCGCTCCAGGCCCGCCCAGCCT
The DNA here is from genome assembly GCA_021461705.1 of Cryptotis parvus. Classification (NCBI taxonomy): domain Eukaryota; kingdom Metazoa; phylum Chordata; class Mammalia; order Eulipotyphla; family Soricidae; genus Cryptotis; species Cryptotis parvus. The sequence continues at coordinate 4,799 of JAJIBD010037506.1, forward strand.
TGCTGGGACCTTGTGCCCACCGTGATTCCAGCAGGTGGGGCAATGGGGGGAGGAAGGCGGGGCTGCAGAACAGGTGCACACATGTTCCAGTAACTGCGGGAAACTCCCAGAGAGGGGCTTCCCCCCATGCAAACCAGGGGCAGGGAGGACTCTGAACTGGTGCTCATGCTCTGAGCCTGGAGGGTCTGAGTCCTCCCAGCACTGCTCGGCCCCAGAGCACCCACCCGGGAGTCTACCCTGAGCAAGGTCAAGTGTGACTCCCGAAAACAGCTCTAAAAAAGAGTTTTCAGCATAAAGGGAAAAATCAACATAGACACTAGAAATAAAATGATAAAACGAATTCATTTTGTTTCTGAATAAAGGATAGAACTCACGCCGGGCAGTCTCCCCTTTGTGGAGAGTCACGGCCTCCCTGAGGCAGCCTGGGGCATGGAAATGGCCTTTCAGACCCCACCTCCCAGTGCCGCGTGGTGAGTGACAGGGCCTGATCCGCGGGCCAAGCTTCTCAGGGCCCCTGCCCCACGCGGTGCTGGCGCTGCAGCTGGGCGCCACCGTCCTGGGGTCTTGTCACCTGGTGTCTGAAGCCCTGTGCAGCGGCCTGGCTGAGGCTGAGGACTCTCCCCGCCCCTGGCTGCTCCGGGACCGCCCTCCCTGGCCCCCACTTCCCTGGGGACAGCTCCTAGCCGGGGCCGCCCACGCCCCCTGCTGCCCTGGAGCACGGAGCAGCACAGGCCCATTGCCTGGCCAAGAGCCTATAGCCGGGGCCTCCTGCAGGGCCGTGTGGCTCAGAGCCTCTGCAAAGCCCCAGGCCAGGCGGGCGCCTGCAGGCAGAACCGGGCACCGCACCCCAGGGCGCTCCTGCTCTGCCCGCGCCTGCCCTCACCTCCCAGCCCGTTTCTGGCACCGTGGAAGAGGCAGGCGCCTCCCAGGAACCCCTCCCAGAAGCAGGGACACAGCGGCAGCCTGCTGGAGCGCAGCCCAGGCCAGGGGCTCAGCAGGCGGCCAGGCCCGCCAGGTGCCTCATGTCGGCGGCCAGGCGCTGGCCTCCGCGCAGGGAGGCTGTCCGGGAAGGTGGGTCCGGGCGTCGCCCTCCGCGCGGCCCGTGAGCCTGACAACCCCGCGGGCGCCTCTGGTCCCCCTCACGCGGTCCCCCCACGCCGAGTCTGGCCCCGTTCCCACCCGCGGGCATGTTCCCGGCGGGGCCCACGCAGCCGCTGCTCTCCTGCTCCTGGGCCCGACCCGGGGGGCCCTGCTGGGAGCGACACCTGCCCGGGGTGACACAAAGCTGAGACACACCCAGAACCGCGGGACACGCAGGACCCGGCGCCCCCTCGCGGCCTCCGCTCCATGGCGACTCTCTGGCCACCTTCGGCAGCCCCTGCCGGGCTCACCAGATTCTCACCTCCAGGAAAGGCCTTCGCGGGGCAGAGCCCAGCCCGGGCAGTGCTGGCTCACAAGGCTGCAGCCGAGGCCGGGGCTTGTGGGGGGCAGAGCTCAGCCGGCCTGTGCAGTTCAGGGCAAAGACGGGGCCGACCTGAGTCTGTGCCTTCCTCTGCGCCTGCCCCGCACCTTCGCTGGGTGCTCTTTCTCCTCCTGGCTCGCTGGCGCAGGTGCTCAAGGAGCGCGCACAGCAGTGGGTCTTTAAAGGGTTCAGCGGGCGTGCCGGGAGCAGTGGCCTTCACCACTTGAGCTTCCCTGCAGCTCCCTGGCCCTTCCCTTTCGCTGACCCTGACTGAGGTGCCGGCCCCTATCTACACCGTGCTCCCGGGGTGGTGCTGGGTCTTGCACTTTGGGGTGCGCATCTGAGTCATGTATGAATGGTCCCCTGCAATGTGAGTCGTCCTTTGGGGATCCTGGTCCCAAGGACAGATAGTGATTCTGCACGAGTGTGAGGGGCCCAGCTTGGGTCCAAGCAGTCGCCCATCCCCAGCAGCTGTGAGCAGTTTCCCCTGCTGGTCTGGAGGGCAGAGAAGCAGACCTTGCTCACCTGCGCCCACCCTGATGTCCTCAGGGCGGCTGGGCCAGGAGCTTTGCTCTGCAGGTTCTGAAGGGCACACTCGAAAGCCGGGAGCAGTGACCGCAGCGGGAGCATCTGTTTCTGCTTGTGCAGGTGGCGCTGCGCCCTGGGAACCAGCAGGGCGTGTAAGCGTTCAGTGCATCGCAGGCGCACTCAGCCTTCCCCAGAGCTGTCACCTCATCTTTTCTTCTTTTTTATACCGTTGGGTTTTTTTTTGCATGCTTGTCTGCTAATGGAGATAGCAGGGAAAGGAAGTGCAAAACAGGAACCAAGTGTCTGTCTAGCTGAGAGCCAGAGCTGGTGGCAGTTTGGAAGAACCCATGCTCAGCCCAAGCAGAAGAGCCCGAAGCTTCCTAACATCTGGAATAACATTTACATCTACATTCTGAGTACGGCTTGGGGCCAGGCCCAAGACAATGACATCGGGATCGTTCTATATTCTTTTCCCTTTGGCCATTTGTATTTCATAGTTGCACTGTTTTGTAGGCTCCTGCATTTGATAGGTCTGTTCCCGAGTGCCATCCACTTTACAAACTGCTTTAGGGAAAACAAAGGAAAAAAAGTCTTGCTTCCCCCTCCCCTGCTTTGGGAGCAAAGGAACAAGCTTTGATCCCAGCTTCTCATTTGGAGCCGAGCTGGGGCCAACATCCTCTTCACCTGTGTGTGGTTTCTTCATTTTTACATCAGGGACCTCAGCAGGTGTCGGTCTGCCAACGTGCAGCAGCACAGAACTCCTAGCACCAGGTGACAGAGGATTGAAAATAGGAAGCAAGCACTTCTCAAGGCCAGGCTTTCCTGGTTATCTCCGGGGGGCTGAGGCCACAGAAGAGTGAGTCCCGGTTCTGAGCCATAGTCTTGGACTCAGGTTGCTGCCCAGCTGCTGCAGACAGGCCAGAAGGTGTTTTGGGTCTAGGAAACATCCCTTTCTCCCAGAACGCTGGGGCAGGGCTAACCATGCCCATGGCAGCATACTACTGGGAACAAACCCAAAGTCTTTGGCCAGATCAATTTTAATGTGGTGAAAATATGGGGTAATCTGAAGTCAGGGCCATGAATCCAGATAAATCAGTAAACAAAAGAAGCAAAGAAGGTAAAGGCGCTGATGTGCACAGACATTTATCTAAAATCCTTTAAAATAAGCTAAGGCTATAGATAATAATTGCATGCTCATAGAACTATTAACACATGCATGAACAATGCACGGAACGCTGATGAGGGGCTTTCAAAAAGGCTTCAAGTGGCTTCGTGCCACACCTGAAATCAGGCTAGAAGTGCTCAGGAGACCACATGCCCAAGATTGAAGCTGGTTTGAGCTAATGCAAAGCAAGCGCCTTGAACTATATCTCTGGCCCCTGGGGTTTCTCTTAAGATAGGTTGTACACACTCTTTTTTTAAATGAAAACATCAATAAAACATAACAATGGTAGGCACAGGCCCAGAACTTCCTGGGTTTCATATCCTCTAGCAAAAATGGGCAAGGGGGGCAGAGAGGCAGTACAGTGGTTAAGGCACTTGCCTTGCATGCATCCAACCATGTTCAATTCCTGCACCACATCGGATCTCCCAAGCCCAGCCAGGACTGATCCCTAAGCATAAAGTCAGGAGTAAGCTCTGAGTGTGTTGGGTGTGCCCCCCCCCCCAAACACATAAAACATTAACATCTGTCTGTGGGTAAGGGAGCTTGACCATGGGCATCTTGGAGAAACTCTGGCTCTCACACTGTTAGACAGCACTCCACCCCCACCCCAACACATGGCTTGGATAAGGTCCTCCACAAATACTTCAATGCTTGCTTGGTAGTTCTTTCTTTAGATTGCCAGAGAACATGCCTTTTCAGTGTTAGAAGGAAGATCAAGAGGTAGGTGGAGAATCTTTGTTCCAAATCCCTATATAGAAGGATAAAATTGACTGTTGGGGAACTTTTAGTCATTGGAACTGACAGTATCCGAGTATGGGGCATGGGTAGAGACCAGTGGTGATGAAAGCCCTCTGAAGCAGTGTGGCAGCTTTATTCGGTGAAACGCTGAAGGTGGTTTTAAGTCTTCTTGGCCTTACCATCTTTTCTTTCATTTTCTTCTTTCTAGAATATTCAATAACAGTTACACTCTGGGACTTTAAAGAAGCAGGAGACCTTGATATTTCTGAAACCAAAGCACCTGAAAACCTCTGTACCACCTACATTAACTTTCAGCTGCTCTAATCTATGGTCACCGAACATTACTGATTGGATTGGAAAAGTCTGTGCAACATCTAATTGGTTTTCTGTAATTGGTATCTGGGGTTCTAACTGTGAAGTAGCAAACAATTCCAGGCACCCCATCAAAATACAGCACTCAACACAAGCAATACAAGCATTGAAAGTAGTATGATTTTATTAAAATGTACTAGTACAGTGTTGAAAGATCTTAAAATCATGTATTCTAAACCAAGACAAGCAATGTAAATGAGCTGTTCAGAATCTAGCTGATATCACATCTAACATGCTTATCTGTTAGTTAACTGATAAAATTTAAGTTAGAGGCTAAACTTTTGGTATATTAATATCATTATCTTTAACTTTAAGATTATAATTTACAACTATGTCTATGCCTAGACTGTTAAATCATACATGACTGGAAGTCAGCTGGTTTTAGCCATGTCAACACGTCCACACTTGCATGCCAAGCAGTCTACATATGCTTAAGTACACTTGCATTTCTATAATCATCGAAATTCCAAGAAATACAGGTATCACATGTATCAAAAATTAAAATCGCAGAGCATCTAAACAGGGTCTTTCTAGATTACAAGTCAACCCTTTCTAGAGAGTCCATTTGTATAGTAAGGCTGAGTTTAGCAGACTTACAGCTTCATTTTTCCCCTCAAGAGCCTTTTAAAGGTACAGCAAACTGCTAGTTTCTGCAACAACTGATACCTTTTTTTACTTCACTTCAACATGTCTTCAGTGAAGCTAGAAACCTTAAAGATTGTTCTTCCACGTCTGGCAATGCCTTAAATGGATTTGATTTTTGCACCTGATCAGCAAAGTTAGAGTTTGAAGATTCAGCAGAAGAGAGATGGTGGTTTCTTACTCCCAGGCTTGTGCATGCTACCAAATTTGCTGGGGACTGGAGAATTTACTTAGTTGTCCACCAGTATGCACAGAATAAAATCCAGACTCGATGATGACCTTTGGCCAGAGAAGAGGCAGGCACTTTAGGAGGATGTTGTACAGGGCCATCTAGTGGACACTTATGTCACCTTAATGGAGTATCTCAAGCTTCGTTATTTGTACCTTTCTTCCATAGGTCTTTTATTTATTTGTTGATCTGTCTTGGATTTGGGGTCAAACCTCAGCAGTACTCAGGGCTTACCCCTGGCTCTGCACTCCGGAATCACTGGTGGGAGGCTCAAGGGACCATATAGGATTCCAGACATCAAACCCCTGGCTGCCCTCATGCAAGGAAAGCACTTTACCCACTCACTGTACTATCGTTCCAGCCCTTCCATACATCTCTTAACCCGGTTTTCATGTAACAGCTTTAGCTAAAATGAGCGTTTGTCTTAGGTCAACGTTTCTCAACAAGGGATCACACAGTGTCTTCTGCATCCCTAGAATATCCCAAGGGGGACACAGATGAAAGTGATCTAAATGGCAGGGGTCAGAGCAGGAGAATAAAGGACCAGTGGTGGGGGAAGCACAGGAAGTACACGAGGCCTGAGGGGGCACAGTCAGAAAAAGGTTGAGAGATCCAAGCCTAGATGAGTTACTCTTTCCGATTACGAAGGGCAAAAGAACCTTAAATCACAACTAACAAACAGCGGGCGGTGGCCCTTACCAAAGTTCACCTTCTTCTTTATGTCAAAAAGCCAAATAATGGTCAGACTCATAAATCTGAGGGAACTCGGGGAGGTCTTGATTTTGGTATCAACCTTGAACATGAAATTGCTCAGGAAAATGCGGAGTAAAAGCTGGAACCACAGTGAAGATGACAGGCCAGGAGACACTGCCCTGAACCGTCTCCTGAAATAGGCACAGGAACAGCAACAAAAGCGCTTTCGTGACGATCTTTCACCGAAGAATTTGGGGATTTTTAAACATGACATTTCAAGCTAACAGTTAAAATGTGTCCTTCAGAAGTGCTCATAAAAAATAGCAAATACCAAAATATTGATGTGTTTGTGGAAAACTGAAGCAACAGGAAATTTGGTGTAAATGAAGTAAAATAACCAAAACGGTTTACTTGAAAGCCCGTTATTAAAATAACACTTCATGCTCCACAACATTCATTTCCTAAGCTTCACTGACAAGTGAAGGGCTGACGCTATACAGGGTCTTACCCAAATGTCCATAGGCATTATTATTATATTTACACAGAAAGCTCTCATCTGAAGTCACCTTTGGCAACCCCAACTTATAGAATCTATGAATCATACTCAGAAGGTGTGGCCTCGAAGTACTGACAGAACAAAGGAAAAGTTCACCAAATAGAACAAGTCAAGACGACAGAAACTTTTGTCATTTAAGACAGTTCCCTAAAGATCTAAACACCTAACCACCGCTGCCCACCCCCCCAAGCTGGGAAACAATGGTCTTGAGCTTCAGAAAGGGAAACAATGGATTGGTCGCAGTTATCCTACAGTGGCTGAGTCCTAAAGCTACAGAGTCAGAGCAGCTCAGAGGTCAGGTAGGCAGGTTCCACCTCCCACCTGGTCCTACAGTGGGACGTGGCTAAACAGGTAAGACACTGATTCACCGTTGTGAGTCCTCCGGATGGCTTCAGCCAAGATCATCAAAATGTCAATGACCTAAACAGAAACGGAGAAAGGCAAATGGGAAATCTCATCATACTCCACCCCCAACATGACATTCTGCTGTCTCTACGACGGACACTCCAGGTTCCTCAGAGCAGTGGGTCAGCCAGTGTGTCTTTTTTCTGCTTTTCACATGGGTCCAAACTCCCCTTCGTAGGTTCAAACACTAGAGACCCCATGTGCAAGCACTTGGCTCACCCATTCACCTACAACAGAAACTAGTTTGCTGGTTTCTATTCAACTTTGCTAGAGATGGGCTCAAACTTGGGGACTGGGGCATGCTCCATACCTAGGGGTGGGCTTGCTGGGTCCTATGATAATTCTGTTTCTCTTGAACAAAGCCTCCTTCTGTTTTCGGTTGTGGTTTAATTCACTCAGTATTTTCTAACCTGGACCCCTGGTGACCCCAGCCATTCTCAGAGCTCTAACGTGAATCCTACCCTCTCCTGATGAGAAGCTGACAGCTGTCCTTCACGAGCAGTCAAGATCAGCTGGCCTCAGAGCCTCGGCAAGAGTCTCCCAGGTGGGTTCTGCCCACACTACAGACACTACCTGAATCTTGGCGCAGTGTTTCATCTTGTCCTCCTGTGGAATTGTGTTTGTTGACCACCACGGCCTCAAAGGCAGCGTTGTTGATTCTGGAGATGGCCGGCCCGGAGAAGATCCCGTGGGTAAGGATTGCATAAACTTTGGTTTGCTCCAGCTGAGAGCAGCCTGTGAAACAAAGCGAGAAAGATGAAGTGTATGTGAAGAATCTGAAACAGCCTTCCCTGGTGTGAATTTCAAAGCAAAGAGTAGGGCCTTGAGAGAGATACGGCTCAACATGTAAGCACGTACTATGCAAACAGGTATGGGTCTGATCCCTAGCACTGCTGGGAGTGAGCCTTGAGCACTGAGTTAAGAGCAGTCCTTGAGCACCAGGTTCAGCCCCAGAACAAAAAAGGAAAGAAGAAAAAAAGTACCTCTGGCACTGAAAAGGGAAAGCAGCCAGAAATACGGAACCAACTCACACACGCTCGTGGGAAATAGGATCTTCTAAAGCTGCTTCTCAATCTTTCTCCAACTGTGGCCCACTTCTGACCTTCCTTCCTCTGACCCCAATCATACTCACTGACCACACAGAGCCTCCAGTTACTCGACCTTTTATTGCCACACCCAGTGGTGTGGCACAGCAGTGGTGCTAAGGGATCACTCCTGGCACGGTTCAGGAGACCATATGTATGGAGGATTAAACCAGGTTGGCTATGTGCAAGGGAGTTGCCCCTATTCTCTGTCCTATCTCTCCGGACTCCAAGTCCCATTCATGTGTTTTCAATTGTAGCCACCTTGGAATATCCTGGAGGGCCACATGGGGTCTGGGCCAGTGTCATTCTATAATGCCTTGTGGGTGTAGCACCCACGGACTGTACTCACTGGCAATGTCTCCCCTACGGGTGGTGATAACCAAAAGCCTCCAGAGAGGGTCAACCTGCTACCCAGGCATCAGCATTGCTGCTGCTGAGAACTGGCTTGAAACCCAAATCATTTTGATTTGGCATCCACGTAAGTTATTCGGCGACATCTGCCATCTTGGCCCTACACGGTCTTTGAAACCTGGTAATCACTGACCTCTCCATTATCTCAGTGGGGTCAGGCGGTGGGAGAGGCCTCTAGGCAAGCTGCCTGCCGGGACGGGCCTGACACACCCTGCCGCCACGCTCTCCTCCTGAGCTACTCTCGGAGAAGCTCTTTCTGTGGCCCTTTAAAAACGCACAGAAAGCTCAATCCTGGATATGAAAGCAGGACATCCAGGTGCTTAAAACCATCTTCATAGCAAGAAAGAAATGAGCCAAGTCACAGACAATTTAAATTTAAATTTAATTTATAATGAAATTTAGTGGTGGTGGGGGATGGGACGTCACCCAGCAGTGTGGAGGGCAGCTGTGCTCAGGGCACCATGCACTGCCAGGGACGGAGCCAGGGTCTGCTGCCTGCAAGGTACTCTCCCCCCACCCCTTTCTCTGGCGAGAAATGAAATGTTTTATTCTTGTTACAGGGCCATGCTTGGGCCTCAGAGGCTACTCCCTGCTTGGTGCTCAGGGAATGATGTGGCGCTGGAGCTTCGCTCTCAAAGCCTGGACTTCAGTCCTTTGGGGCCATCTCTGACTTTACAAAGCTGCCGTACTTTACAAAGCTAATTTCTCTTTAAAAACCGAGATAACATTAGCTTGCACAACTGTCACGGATGGCATCGTGCCATAGCCACCCAGCACTAATCTCCACAGGTGCCTGGCACTACCTCAGGGAAGCCCGGGTGGCTGCTCATGGTTCGCCTTTGCCGCAGAGCAGACGTAGGGAAACCTTCTTGCCGACAGCCATGTGGATCTGTATGGCGGTATCTGAGGGTCGTACATGTCTGCAGACCCCATGCGCACACCTGTGGGCCTGAACGACCCCCACCTACCCTCACAGCTTTGCTTCATTTCTGAAGTCATCACAAGTTTCCCTCTTACTTGTCGGCAGCGTGACAGATGGTACCACACGTGTCAGCCATGTCGCCGACGAGGATGGCCACTCGGTCCTTGACGTCACCCACCAGAACCATCCTGTCCACCTCGTTGGCCTTCTTCCTCTCCTTGTGGATCAAGGCAAACTCCACATTCAGCCTGTCTGCAATTGATGTCACCCTGTGCATAGACAAAGGACACGCGGAGGGGGCAAGACAGACCGATGAAAAACATCCTGTTCAAGCATGCGTGAGGAATGGCGGAACCTGCGCTGCTCAGGGCGACAAGATCAGGTGGCCCGGGGATCCAGGCCGCTCAGTGATCTCCAGCTGCCCTGGGACAAATGTGGCTCAAGCTCTTGGTCCCGATTCACACCCTCCCCAGGCAGCTGCAAACAACCAGCCAGGCTGATCAGGCTACATGGGTTGGGGACCATGCAACTCCCTAACGAGGCCACTGAGCCAATCAATGCCTCCTGCAGAAACCTTTGGGAGGAAGGAGGTGGAAGCAAAATCACATACAATTTCATTTCCGTTTCCTCTGGATGCACTGGCGTTCCTGCCTGGGTGCGCAGACATCCCATGGGAAGCAGAGAGAATACCCCCCGTTGTTTGGCGTGGGATCATTGGTTAGAAAGAAAAAACTGGTTTATGTTTTTTTTTTTTTTTTTTTATTTATTTTTTTTTTTTTGCTTTTTAGGTCACACGCGATGCTCAGGGGGTTACTCCTGGTGGTGCACTCAGGAATTACACCTTAGGAGTCATTCCTGAGTGCAGAACCAGGAGAAACCCCTGAGCATTGCCCGGTGACCTAAAACCAAAAAAAAAAAAAAAAAAGGGCCCGGAGGAGAATTACACCTGGCGGTGCTCGGGGGACCATATGGGATGCCGGGATCGAACCGGGCCGGCATAGGCCAGCTGCGTGCAAGGCATAGCCCTACCCGCTGGGCTATCACTCCGCCCCAGGTTTATGTTTTCTATATGGCAAAACTTACGACTGCCTAACCAGGGGAAAGAAACTGGTTTCCTCCTTCAAATGCCACGCTTACTGTGCTCCCATGAGACTCCGTCAATAAGAAAGGTCTCAACAGAGGCAGGGCTGTTTGGTCCAGGGTTACTTTGTCTTAGTGCAAGTCAGCCCCACACCAGCTCCAAACACTATCCAAGAGTGGCCTCTGGTGGTGGTAATTGTTTACCCGGAAGGCAGGTTTTAGGGGAAACCTGTTCCCATTGGTGGGTGGGGTGTATGCAGTGGACAACGTCTGTGGCTTTGCCTGATTGGCACCATGTCCCCCAAGGCACCCCACATCCCTGTCAATGAGGAGTGGCTTACTCAACACCAGGAGCCTGGCTACCATGTGGGGAAAGGGAAGAGAGATCTAAAATATAAACCCTAAAAAGCTGGTTCTCGGGCTGAGGAAGTCAGCTGAATCACTTTCTCAGACGACTGAGAAACAGGCAGTTCCTACAGCATTGCGGGCCCCTGGGAGAGGCTGGTCTTCCACTCCACCCCTACTCTGAGGGTTGTAGGCAGATGAGGCTGCCACACGAGGAATGGGAGTTTCATTTCAGATGTCCCAAGTTTGATGGGGACCTGTCACTCCAAGACAGCTGTGCAAAGTTCTTATAGCCCGGAGGGGGTTAGGGTCCCACCCAGTAATGCTCAGGGAGCTCTTCCTGGATCTGTGTTCAGGAGTAAAACCTAGTGATGCTTAGGGGACATGTGTGGGGCCAGGGATCAAGCTGGGTAAGTTGCATGCAAGGCCTTACTGTCTTTCCAGTCCGCAGCCACAAAAGTCAACAAGTCTCTGAGTCACCAAGTTCATCAAGTCACTTTAGCAGCAAAGACTGAGTTTGTGCCTTCTCTCAGTCATCCGCCATCCTCAAATCGCTGGAACAATGGGGACTCCTAGTCCCGAAGACCCCAAGCCCTGAGGATGGGCAGCTCCTTCCTTGGGGCCCGTCACTCCAGCAGGCCTGAGCTGGGGCCAGGCGATACACAACAGGTAGAGCATTTGCCTTGCAAATGGCAAGGCATTTGGGTTCAATCCCCTGCATCCCACAGGGTCTTCCGAGCACTCCAGAAGTAATTCCTGAGTGCAGAGCCAGGAGTAAAACCTGAACATCATAGGGTGTGACCCAAATGTCAAAAAGGCATCAGATTGCATCTGACCAATGAGACTGCATATGTCTTTATGTAATGATGGGATGTGGGGAACCAATCGGAAGGGTTTATAAGAGGGACCAATCAGAGGGCTAGAGTGACAGTACAGCAGGAAAGGCGTTTGCTTTGCACTTGGCTAACCCAGGTTCAATACTGGCATTCCACATGGTCCCCAGCAACACCAGGAGTAATTACTGAGTTCAGGGCCAGGAGGAACCCTGAGCAACACAGGGTGGACCCAAAAATAAAAAAACAGTCCTGAGCTAAGATTCTTAGTGCTCTGCCTGTTTTCCCACACAACACTTCTTCCATGGAATGGCAGTTGCCTCAGGGTCCACTGTGTCACTGCTGACTGCTCCTGTGACCGGCAGACCTTGCTGGGGTGACACCATTTCCTGGAAGAACCACCAGGCAGGTGGGCTGTGGGAAGCGTGTGCCAAGCAGCTGGGCCTGTGTAATTTTCTCTTTGCTACCCGAGACCCATTGGTGTGAATTTCTCAGCATCAACTACGGCACCCACCCGCATCTTCTCAGTTCCACATCTCAGCTTTATTTTCTCTCTTCATTGCCAAGACCACGGTAGACTGGCTCCCCGGGGCTGCCGGAGCAGACTCTGGAGGCCCCTTTGGCATCACAACCCGCCCCCAACAGGCTGCCCTGGCTGGGCTTTGTGTTCCTGGCCTCCGGCACCCCTATTTTCCATTCTTTCTTGGCTTCTCCATATGCTGACTTCTTGGGAAGATTCTGGTCTTTGGGGGTTCTCCCTGCAAGTGTTGAGTAGTGAGAAGGACTTAGGCCACTGTGCTCTTAATGACAAGTCTTATTTTCCAATCAGACTCATGAGTCTTACAATCAGGGAAAAAAGCGACCCTCTCAAATGAGCCACGTTGCTGGGGAAACACAGTGTGTGTTTCTTGCCTGAGCGTGGCACAGCAGTCAGGACAGCCCTGTGAGACCTCCCTGCCCGTTTGCAAAAATCAGGGCTGAAGTCCCATAAAAGTTGGTGCCTCGCAAATAGGGGGTCCACAGCAATAGCCGGCACAAACCCACCTTTTTGGCTCCCCCAGCATCAGGGGAGACGATGATGCAGTTCCTCCACTCGGAGATGTTCTCCCGAATCCACTGCAGGACTGCAGGCTCGGCATACAGGTTGTCCACGGGGGATGTCAAAGAAGCCCTAGCGTACAAGCGACACAGCAGGCTCACGTCTCTCCTCCCACAAGAACACTGGGGCCGAGGGGTCCAAAGCAGCCCTTTGAGTGGATTTCCTCAATTTTAACAGAGTTTAACAACTGTTCAGAGGGTCTCACCAATCCAGTGTGTCTGAGCACACATTCTCTGCTGTCATTGCCTCTTTTCTGAGGTCTCAGAAGAGCAGGCCAGTGGGGACAAGGGTTTGCTTAGACGTGAGGCGGCGCCGCCTTCATTTCCTGTCCCAGTATTTGGCCTGTTCTACAGATAAATGTACAAACTCTCATACCCATGACAATTTGCTACCCTTTTCCCAAAATCTGGACAAAAACAAAGGTTGCCAAGAAGTCATTCCCCTTGCTTCAAAACCGGGCAACATCAAATTTGGGTTCTGAGTTCAGCATGGAGGTGCAAAGGCACGAGAAACCAGACACGCTTTTTCAAAGCAAAGGACCTTGAGCACTCGAGAAATGATTCAGTCTAACAGAGTTATGATGTAACTACTGGCTAATAGGCCCCGGTCATAACCAAAGGCAAAGAAGGGTTAGAGGGTGGCTCAGTGATAGAGCACCTGGATGCCTTCTGAAGCCTGCTCATGCATGCAGACACAGCAAGGAATGGCTACCACACCTGGATCTGGGAGGCATGTAGGTCCATGGTGATGATATGATC
>JAJIBD010037511.1:0-10080 GCA_021461705.1 Cryptotis parvus
GGGCCTCCATTTTCCACATCCGGACTTCTCTCTCGTCAGACTCCACCCAGCAGACCAGCCTATCACAGCCCAGCTTTGCGGCCACTGCGCCGCCGGAGTTCATCAATATATGCTGGACTTAGAGATGACTACAAGAGTATGCTACCTGCACTGCAGAGCCTGGCAAGCTACACGGTGTTGTATTTGATATGCTAAATACCAGTAACAATTATAGACCTCATTCCGAATGGATTGAGGCTCTTATGTTCCTGGAGCAAGCAGATGCCCTTGGGCTTACTAGCATGAGACAGGACTTGTGGAGATGTTACTGGGGCCCGCCCGAGCAAATCAATGATGAACGGGAAGACAGTGACAGTGATACTGGTGCGCCTCTCAAGCAAATTGATGAACAACAGGAAGACAAGTGGAAGTGAAACACAGAGAATGCCTGCTCAGAAGTATGCTGATGTACAAAGTATACCATTCTCGGGGCCCATATTAAGCTGGGGCAAGTTTGAGAAAGCTTCACAGAGGAGGTGTTTAAAATTACTGCAAGCATGGTGAGTTAAAAATAAGACCCATTTTTGTAGCTTGTACTTCTGTGGGTATGACTCAACTAATTTCTTTTTTTTTTCAACTAACTCTTTTCTTAGGATTACAAAGTTAGGAATCAATGTTTCAGCTGGGCTGAGTTCCTCATATTAAAGTCTTTGGAAAATATGATTCATGGTTCATTCTGGTCAGTGGCTAAATTCAGTTAATTGAGGATTTATGCTTTATGTCCCCATCAACGTGCTACTCTCAGCCAGGTTTCACACCATTTAGAACATGGGCAGCCCATGTTACTTGTTAGGATGTCCCTCTAATGAAATGGTGGGTTCAGTATTTCTGATGCTTCTAATTTTTTAATTTTTATTATACCACCGTGAGACATACAATTACAAAGCTATTCATAATTGGTTGTTGGCAACACAGTATTCCAGCACCCATCACCCCACCAGTGCCCCCATCTAATTTTGAACCCTCTCTTTGCAAGTAACTGTAAAGAAGTATTATTTTAAATAATGCACCCCAGTGCATTATAACAATCGAAAATATCTTCTCATTTAAAGCAGAAATATGGAGATTCCACTTACATTTAGCAAGATTATGCAAGGCTTGCATAGTAGGAGATAGCAATTATTGTTTTAGCTTTTGGTGTCATATCCAGTGATTCTTAAGATTTACTCCTGGCTACATGTTCAGCAATTACTCTTAGTGGTGCTTGGGGTACCATATGGGAAGGCAGGGATCGAACCCAGGTCAGCTGCATGCAAGGCAAATACCCTACCCACAATGCTATCACTACAGCCCATGAGAAGCAGTGATCTTAAGGGTGAATTTAGGAGCTTGCCTATCACAGATGGAAGTTAAGCTAATCCTTGATGAGAGAGAGTAGTAAATGTTACATAGCTGTCAATGAAAGTTTTGTGAAGTGCAATACCCTGTTACCAGTCTCGTAAGTGTTCTTTTATCATTTTCTAATGATGCATTTCCTTTATTTTGATTACTGATTACCAAAGAAGATCAATTTAACAGGAAGTGTCTATCCCTGTTCTTTGACAGTAGCACTGACAAATTGAAGGAGTGTTTCCTTTTGGAATGCCTAGAGGGCAATCACTGTCTCCTCTCATTACTTTCACCCACAAATCAATTCAAAACAACAATCTTTCCTTTATCCTCACATTTTCAACACATTTCTTTCACATGCTCCATAGCAGGATGGGGGAAAGTGTCACCATGTTCCCTTTAAGTAGTTGACACATGACTCCTTCAGTTGCAGATATTTCTGGTTATGCTGTCATTTTGTTTGGTTTCAAAAATATGACTTGTTTTTAAATCATATTTTAGAGAAAACAAACAAAATTGACAGCATAGACTTGGTCCAAATACTGCCATTCAATATGTGGCCTTGGACAACTGATATTACCCTTTTCTTATGCCTCAGTTTTCTTTCTTCTATAAAAGGAGTATGATAGTCATACTTCAGATTTGTGGTGAAGATAGTGATATTATAAGTGAGGCATCAAATGTGATGGTACTTACTTTTTTAGAACTCTTAATCTTCTTAATAAAAAGAGCATGCCTTAAAGTTGTAAGGGCTGAGTATGAGTTTCAGTGATGGAACACATACCTCGAAAGTTTGGTCCAGTACTCCAGGAAAATGAACAAATATAAATGTAGATGCAGAAAATGTTATGATGTGACTTTTGTGCCCCCAATATTTTGATAAATTAATAGCAAAATGCACATGTCAAGTTGGGCCTTGAAAATGGAATGGACAGTTCTACGAAAAATAGATTTTTTAAAGAAGTTATGTTGACACCATTGTCGGGAACGCCGCCGGGGTCCCCTACAGTGTCAGGACAGAGGTTGTCTCTCTACCTCCGAGGACGCCGGGAGAACAGATGAAAACTCACGAGTCCGGTGCAGTTCCAAAAAATGGCTTTTAATAGTACAAAAACTCTTCCACAGCACTCCAATATAATGAACAAACTTTAGCTCTGGTCCGAACTTAGACCATACAAAAGAACCTAAGGCTCCCACCAAACAGAGAGGATCTCACCGAGCTGAGTCCAACCCAGAAGGAGCAAAAGGCCAAAGAGCAAAAGCCAAAAGCCAAAAGCCGAGGCCAGGAGCCAAAAGCCAAAAGCTAAGAGGCTCAAAAGGCAAAGGTGAAGGGGCCTCAAGTCAGCCCCCTTATATACACCAAAGTAATCCAACCCGGAGGGGCATGTCAACAAAGAACTCTAAACAGAGTGTAGTGCCACACCCTATTGCAGGTATAAACAAAGGTTTATACCTTATAATCCCGAGGTTTTCTCTTATGTAAAACACTGGAGAGAGGGGGGCTGATATAAAGTAATACATCTTTTACTTCATGAGCTTCATGTAATCTAGATGGTACCCACAAGGTCCTTATTATTATCTGCACCAGGGTGACTCTGAGTATTTTATTCTCATGTACTGAAAGGGTCACACTCGCCTGCTTAGAGCAAACTAGTATGATCCTTCCTATAGTCTTCCTATAGTCTCAGCGTAGCGAGGGTGGTAGTCTCCCTGGTAAAGTTCTAACTGTCCCACGTTGGGTGCAGTGGGTATAAAGAGGAGCTGTGCACAATCTAGATAACATAGAAGTCTTAGTAGATGTATAAGTCATCAAGGTGACTTCTGTAACTGCCACACCCTCTAGCAGTGTTTACATAGAAGAGAGTTCTCATTAGAATGAACCTTGATTTAAGTAGATTAAGCTGGGAGTGGGCAAAACAACAAAACTCCCAGAATAGCTAAACCTGTCCTCCAACAACTCTCCCTTTTTGTTTACAAAAATATAAAAATATAAGTATTCTAAATAATACATACATAGGAGTGATATAGAAAAGTAACAATTCCAATAACAAGATAATATTATATGTTGTCCCAATGTCCGAATTCATTTTGAACCGAGTAAAGTTCATAGTAAAATGTTTCTGGCTGTTTGGTTATAACAGACTACAGCCTGTATTGTCCTAAATTAGTGAGATTCAATTTCCAATGAAGTCACATCTCTGGAACAAGGTCCAAAGAACTGAAGAACTGATTCTGAAACAGCAGCATCGGTGAAGACAGGAATGAGTCTCGGGAGAGAAATCATCAGGGACTCCATGTATTATCAGGAACACTGGATCAGGTTTCAGGAGCACTGGAACATACTTCTCAAGCACTGGAATAGGTCTCTGGAATATTGGTACAGGCATTTTGCAAGGCATCTTCAGCAAGGGAACACTGGCACGGTAACCATACCTATAACTTAATTTTAGGTGAGAAAAAACACTTTTCGAGATTAATCACAAATAGAGATCATGAGGGGTTTGGCAGGAATCCAAGTCTGGTATGGAGAGAAGAACATAAAGAAGCTCCAACGCAGGTGAGCAGTGAGATAAGTATGAGAATTGACGAATCAAAATTGAGGAGTCTAATAGGTCAGCGAAGGAGCTGATGAATCCAATTGAGAAGACAGTAGTTTAGACATAACATAGACACAACATTATTCATAAACATAATGGTGGCCACCACACACGCATGCACACACACAAATTGGATCGATCAGTATATTACAGCTGTATATATGACCCATTTAGGGTGATAAATGCTAATGAATCAAGCGCTTCATGAATATAAAGCCGGCAAATATGATGGTGAGAGAGTGTCTGTTCCTGTAGAGGGAATCTGTAGTAGCCAAGTTCTCTTCCTGTAAAATTTGTTTTTTATCTATAAACAATAAATATTAGAAAACCTCATTAATTGTTAAACCGTTCTGACATAAAACTCTATTTCCAGAGTTCAGCTTTTTCCACTCTTTCTTTTTGTTTAAGTAATAGTTTATCTCCAGTCATCACATCAATAGGCTGCAAGGCAAGATTATTATTATAAGTGAACTAAGTGTAAATGGTTTTAACAGTATTTTGCAACGTCTTTCTGCAACTTATTTTGGAAGAATTTAGGCATTTCCTGAATCTTGGAGAACCTCGAGTTTTAACAAGACGTGAGTGGGACCCAAAGCTTCTTGGCAGGGTTGCCATCCGTTGAAACATAGGCATATCCTTTTCCTCAAATGAGAAGGTTACCTGTTACCCATTTATCATCAATTTTCACCCAGATAGGTGAATTGATTGGTTTCTGAGCCTGTATATCTTCTTGAAAATGTCTTTCAGCAGCTGTGTACATTTCGCCCTGAGGTAAATTTAAGAAATTTAAGGTGAATAATGTTAAAGATAAAGAATCCATTGGAGGCATACTTGTTTTTTTGTCGCTTCAATAACTGAGTTTTAAGCGTTCTGTGAGCACGTTCAACAATTCCTTGTCCTTGTGCATTATATGGAATTCCTGTAATATATTTGATCTGCTAATCTTTGCAAAATGATTTGAAGGTTTTGCTGGTGTAAGCAGGACCCTTATCTGTTTTTATGGTATGGGGAATACCCATGACAGAGAAGCACTGAAGTAAAAAGGAGCACACAGATTTGGCTCTTTCAGAAGTCATTGGAACAGCCCATATGAACCGAGAATACGTATCAATGACCATATGAAGGAAAGGTTTGTTTGGGAATAAGTTAGTATGCGTTGCATCCATCTGCCACAATTGGTTTGTCTGTAAACCTTGAGGATTAGCTCCAGCTACATGAGGTGTACAATGTAAGGGAGCACAGACAGGACAATTACGGACAATTTGTTTAGCTTGTCTCCAAGGGATACCATGATGTACATGAAGGTGGCGAGCATTTGTATGCAGAGTTTGGTGCTCTTCCTCAGCTGATTTGAATACAGGTGCTGCCAAGAGATCTGTTGCATTTCCTCGAACCATCGGCACGGGGAGGCCAGAGTGTGACCGGATATGTGAAATATATATAGGGAATGCTCTTTTTTTGGAGGATTTCGTGCAGTTTCTTGAGTAGCTCCTGAATTATGGGATTATGGGCATTTAATGAAGCAGTGACGATTTCAGGAAATAAACCAACTGTATATGCCAAATCACTCACCACATTACATGGGCCAGATATATGGGATAGTAAATGTATCAGGGTTGTGAGTTCCACTTGCTGAGCGGATTTATAATTTGTGTGCACTGTTGTGGTCAATGAAGGACCAGTGATTCCACCCTTTCCGGATTAGGAGCCATCAATATAGTATACTGGAGCATCAGGAATAGGTGAGGAACGGACAATGGTGGAAATTACAAAAGGTGTCCTTTTCAGAAATCCCCAGGTTTTTCCAGCTGGGTAATGATAAGATATTTCTCCTGAAAAATCTGCTAAAGCTCTTTGAAGGATTTCACTGAGTGGTAAAACAGCTTCACTTTCTTTTTTAGGGTCAGGTAGTACAATTACATGAGGATCATGCCCAAGTAATACTTGGGTTCTTGATCTTCCCTAATTATATATAAGGTTGGCTATCATCTCAAGGTAAGGTGTAGCAGTAACGATTCTACTTGTTATGTAAATAAACCCATTCTAAGGGTCCAGATAATTGGGCTATAGCAGCAGTTGGAGACTCGGGAGTGTTGAAGACCAATAACCATACCTTTTCTCCGGGATTAAATCTGGAGAGGTAAGATTTTTGAAGCCAATCCATGAAAAGTCTAATTCTGTATAAATCTCTAGGGAGTATTACCATTTTGATAATGTTAATCCTTCCAATCAATGAGCAGGGAATTTTTCCTCAGGTCTTCTTTTATTTCCTGAAGTAACGTTTTGTAGTTTTCTTTGTAGAGATCCCTTTGCATTCTTTGTCAAACTGATTCCTAGGTATTTGATTTTCTACGTGCACAATTGTGAATAGGATAGTTTCTTTAATGTCCCTTTCTTCTCTTTCACTGTTTGCATATAGGAAGGCCATTCACTTTTAGGTATTGGTTTTGTACCCTGCCACTCTACTATACGAATGTATTATTTCTAGTAGCGTCTTGGTAGAGAGTTTCGGGTTTTCCAGGTATAATATCATATCATCTGCAAATAGTGATAACTTGGCATCTTCCTTTCCTATCTGGATGCCCTTAATGTCTTTTTCTTCCCTGATTGCTATGGCAAGTACTTCCAGTACTATATTGAATAGAAGTGGTGAGAGTGGCAGCCTTGTCTTGTCCCTGATCTTAAGGGGAAGGCTTTCAGTTTTTCCCCATTGAGAATGATGCTCACTGTGAGCTTGTAGTAGATGGCCTGGATTATCTTGAGGAAGGTTCCTTCAATCCCCATTTTACGGGGAGCTTTTATCATGAACAGGTGTTGAATCTTGTCAAATGCCTTCTCTGCATCTATTGATATGATCATATGGTTTCTATTTTCTTTTTTTGATGTGATGTATTATGTTGATTGACTTGCGGATGTTGAACCATCCTTGCATTCCCGGGATGAATCCCAGAAATACTGGCCCTAAAAGAAGAGATGGAAGAAAGAGCGCTGGTAGACATATACAGGACATTTCATCCCCCAAAAAGCTGAATACACTTTCTTCTCCAGTGCACATGGAACATACTCCAAAATAGATCACATGCTGATCCATAAATCATACCTCCATAAAATCAAGAAGACAGAAATTGTGCCAACTATTTTTTCAGACTATGATGCACTGAAAATAGAAGTTAATTGTACACAAAAATGGAGACCAATACCAAGTACCTGAAAATTAAACAGCTCACTGCTGAACAACCAGCAAGTCATAAAAGAAATCAAAGAGGAAATCCAAAGATTCCTGGAAACAAATGAGACTGAAGACACAAATTACCATATCTTGTGGGATACAGCAAAAGCAGTGTTAAGAAGCAAGTTCATAGCTCTTCAAGCATTCATCAGAAAAGAAGAAAAGGCCATCATAAACAGTCTGACTTCACAACTTAAGATCTTATAGAGTGATCAACAAAAGGAGCCCAACCCAAGCAGAAAGAAAGAAATAATAAAACTTAGAGCATAAATCAATGATATGGAAAGTCAAAAAACAATCCAGAAGATCAACGAAACCAAAAGCTGATTCTTTGAAAAAATAAACAAGATTGACAAACCACTTGCAAGACTTGTAAGAAAACGAAAAGAGAGAAGCCAAATAAATAGAATCAGAAATGAAAACGGGGACATCACAACAGAAACCACAGAAATTCAAAAGATCATCAGAGATTACTATGAGAGCCTGTATGCCACGAAACAAGAGAACCTAGAAGAAATGGAAAAAATTCCTGAATTCCTATAGCCTCCCAAGTCTGCAACAAGAATATTTGGAATACCCTCAACAAACCTATCTCCACTGAGGAAATAGAATCGGTAATCAAAAAGTGTGATTTTGATTCTCCCCCAAACACAAAAGCCCAGGTCCAGATGGATTCACCAGTGAATTCTACAAAACCTTTAAAGAGGACCTACTCCCAATTCTTTTCAAGCTCCCAAATAGCTTCTACGAGGCACATATCACCCTGATTCCCAAAGCAGACAGAGATGTCACAATAAAGGAAAACTACAGAACAATCTCCTGATGAATACAGATCCTAAGATCTTCAACAAAATACTAGCAAATAGAATCCAAAGAGTCATCAAAAAATTTAAGTGTTTTCATGTATGTCTTTTGCCTGTGTTCAATATTCAGTTCTAGGCTGAAGTTACTTCCAACAATTAGTAGAATATTGGTATATATTTATATTCTACAAGTGAATACAGTCATTCTATATTGTTCTTTTCCTTCTGACAAATTTCACTAAGCCTGAAAATGCCCATGTCCATCCAAATATGAAGGCAAATTTCATGACTTCGATTTTCCTAACAGATGCAGAGTATTCCATTATGTAAATGCAGCATGATTTCTTTATCAAGTCTTCTGTTGTTTTCTTCTACCAAGTCAGGCATGGTGCTCAGGTTGATTACAGATCCTGGCTTTTTGTGAATAGTGCTGCAATGAATATAAAAGTGCAGATAGTGTTTATGTTGTGTGTTTTTGGATGCCAGGGTTGGATGCTTTTTCTTGAAAAGTTCTACCAGGGCCTTGTATATCTTTGATATTAACCCCTTATCAGATGGGTATTGGTTAAATATTCCTCCCCATTCTGTGGACTGTCTTTGTATCTTGGTCACCATTTCTTTTGAGGTGCAGAAGCGTTTCAGTTTCTTTTTTTTTTTTTTTTGCTTTTTGGGTCACACCCGGCAATGCTCAGGGGTTACTCCTGGCTCTGCACTCAGGAATTACTCCTGGCGGTGCTCGGGGACCATATGGGATGCCGGGGATGGAACCCCTGGCCGGCATGAGCCGCCGCGTGCAAGGCAAACGCCCTACCCTCTGGGCTATCGCTCTGGCCCCTCAGTTTCATATAATCCCATATGCTTAACCTTGCTTCCATTAGCTTTGTCAGTGGTGTTTCGTCTTTGAAGATGGCATTAGCTTCAATATCATAGAGCGGTTTTGTCTGTTTTCTTTGAATACCTTATAGATGCATGTCTGATATTGATATTTTAATCCATTTGATCTAACTTTTGTGCCTAGTGTTAGAAAGAGTTCTAAGTTTATTTTTTTTAAATGTAGCTGCACAGTTCTCCCATCACCACTTAACGAAGAGGCTTTCATTGCTCCAATTAGTATTTTTGCTCCTTTATTGAAGACTAAATTATCATATATTTGATAGTGTGTGTCGGGATATACAGTTCTATTCCATAGATCTACAGGTCTGTTTTTATTCTAATACAATGCTGTTTTAGTTACTACTATTTTGTAGTCCAGTGTGATGTTGGGGGAAAGTGATGCCTCCAATCTTCTTTTTCCCAAAGACTGCCTTGGAAGTGGGGGGTTTATTATTCCATACAAATATAATGAGTGGTTGGTAATTTCTTTGAAAAAATATCATGGATCTTCTTATAGGGACCACATTGAATTTGTATCTCTAGTGAGTTATACCAATATTGATTCTCCCAACCTGTGAGCACGGAATGTCTCCATTTCTTCATATCCTCTTTAATTTCTTAGAGGAGCATTTTGTAGTTTTCTTTTGTACAGGTCCTTAACATTCTTAGCTAAACTGATTCCTTGTTATTTGATTTTCTGTGACACAATTGTGAATGGGAGCATTTTATATACCTTTCTTATTTTTTGTTATTTTCCATATAAGAAAGTATACTCTTTGGTATTGATTTTGCACCATTTCACTCTACTATAGGTATCTATTGTTTCTAGAAGCTTTTTGGTGGAGAGTTTAGGGTTCTCTAGCTATAATATCATGTCATCTGCAAATAGAGATAACTTGACTTCTTCATTGCCTGTCTGGAAGCCCTTAATGTCTTTTTTTCTTCCCTGATTGCTATGGAAACTACTTCAAGAACTATATTTAATAAAAGTGGTTAGAGTGGGCACCCTTGTCTTGTCCCTGGTCTTAGTCTGGGAGGCTTTCAGTTTTTTCCCCATTGGGAATGATGCACACTGTGAGCTTTTCATATATGGCTTTGACTATATCGAGGAAAGTTCCCTCATTCCAATTTCTTGGAGAGTTTTTATCATGAACTGGTATTGGAACTTGTCAAATGCTTTCTCTGCATTTATGTTTTCCTTTATGGGTCA
>JAJIBD010037515.1:0-10760 GCA_021461705.1 Cryptotis parvus
CGGTTTTGTCTGACCGATGTTGCTGTCGTCCCAAATTCCAAACAGGATCGGACCACCGTCTCCTTTGTGCAAAATTCTACTTCCCCCAACGGGGAGAAAAGCTGCAAAGTTTAAGAAGAGAACTCCCAGAGCGACCACCAACTGGGAGCTCTTTGGCACCATTGCAGCAACATGGGAAGATACCATCATTGGCGACATCGATGAAGAATACAACCGACTGGTTCAGCACCTCCATGATTGTGCGAAGAATGCCAAGAGAGAGAAAGAGACACAAAAGGGCACTTGTCTTCAGAAACTCTTGAGCTCATTCGCCCAAGCGTGGCAAGGCGCAGAGCCTCAGGAGACCAAATGCTAGCGTCCAAGCTTGCTAAAAGGTGCAGAGAAGCGATAAGAGCAGACCTCAAAGACAGAAGAGCAGAAATACTGGAAGATGCAGCAGAAGCCGGGAAAAGCATTCGCACTGCCCGCCTGTCCTTCGCCAACTATAAGACCAAGATGACTGCCCTCCGGCGCCCTGATGGATCTATCACATCTTCCAGAAAGGCAATGGAGAAGATTATCCAGGACTTCTACTCAAATCTCTTTGATAGCCACATCCACCTGCCCACATACCAAATTCCACAGGATGGATATGTCATTCCCAACGTTCTCCCTTCTGAAATCCGACATGCCATCTCGTCGGTAAAGAAGGGAACAGCACCAGGCCCAGACAAAGTCAGACCCGAACACCTGAAGAATCTGCCGTCGGTACTCATCAATACACTAGCTCGGCTCTTCACACGCTACCTGTCCGAATGCAAGGTGCCCTCCCAATGGAAAACCAGCAGGACAGTTCTACTGTTCAAGAAGGGGAGACATTCACGACATCGGCAACTATCGCCCCATCTGCCTGTTGTCTGTCATCTACAAGCTGTTTACGAGTCATCC
The DNA here is from genome assembly GCA_021461705.1 of Cryptotis parvus. Lineage (NCBI taxonomy): Eukaryota > Metazoa > Chordata > Mammalia > Eulipotyphla > Soricidae > Cryptotis > Cryptotis parvus. The sequence goes on from JAJIBD010037515.1 coordinate 928, forward strand.
TGAACAGGATTAGCAGAACACTAGATGAAGGACAACCATGCGAGCAAGCAGGCTTCCGGAAGGATTCAGCACAATCGACCATATCCACACGGTAACCAAGCTCATTGAGGTTTGTAGGGAGTACAAGATGCCGCTCTGTCTCACGTTCATTGATTTACAGAAAGCCTTTGATTCTGTGGAGACTGAAGCAGTCATCGAAGCCCTAGCCAAACAGGGTGTTCAAACCCAATACATCAAGATCCTTCGTGAGCTGTATTACGGATTCACCACCAGGATCTCACCATTCTACAAAGTGATCATTGATGTCAAAGAGGGTTCGACAGGGTGATACCATCTCACCAAAACTCTTCAGCGCCACCCTCGAGAACATCATGCGACAATTAGAATGGGAAGGAATGGGAGTGAAGATAGATGGTCGGCAACTACACCACCTCCGCTTCGCTGATGACATCGTTCTAATAACACCAAACATTAGCCAAGCGGCACAAATGCTGGCTGACTTTGACCGAGAATGTGGAAAGATAGGTCTACAGCTGAATCTGAAGAAAACTATGTTTATGAGAAATGAACTAGTTCCAGAGGCCCCATTCACTCTCAATGGAACAAACATCTCTGAATGCAGCAGTTATGTGTACCTAGGTCGAGAAGTCAACATGATGAGCGACCTAAAACCTGAGCTGCGCAGGAGGAAGAGAGAGCGGCATGGAATGCCTTCAAAGGCATCGAAGAAATAGCTAAAAGGACAAAGAACCTCCGGCTCCGGGCACATCTCTTTGACTCCACCGTTCTCCCTGCATTAACATACGCCTCAGAGACCTGGGCCCTACGAAAGCAGGATGAGAATGCTATTCGGGTCTCCCAAGAGGAGGAATCGAAAGAGCTATGCTTGGAATATCACGCCTCACTCAAGTGAGAGAAGGAATCGGAGTTCTGACCTCCGTCGCTATTCCAGAATCAGGGGCGCTGTCTCGTTTGCCAAGGCATCGAAAATCAGATGGGCTGGACATGTAATGCGATTTGGAGACAACCGCTGGACTAGAGCCGTTACCGACTGGATCCCACGGGATGTCAAAAGATCACGTGGCCGCCCACCTACAAGATGGTCAGACTTCCTTGTAAAGACCCTGAAGGAACGGTTTGAGGCTCTTCCATATTCCTGAATCAACCAGATGCCATTGGGCTACATTGGCACGTGATAGGGTCCAATGGAAATGTTACTGGCGCCCGCTCGAGCCAAATCGATGAATAACGGAGTTCAAGTGATCAAGTGATCAAGATGTAGTAAACAAAAACTTCCCGGAGTTTAAATTGAATTAAAAAAAAACTAAATGCTTAACGATTCACAAAGGGGCAGACTTGTATTAAGGGTGAGATGCTTTCTTGTAGCAGATAGAATTGATACTGGTTTGATCCCTGGTACCGCATACTTGTTTCTGAGCACTTCCAAGAGTGATTGATCACTGAGCATAGCTGGGTATGGCCCAAACACTCACATTTATGAAGGAGAGCCCACCTTGTTGACTGTGTGCAAGGGAAGGCACTTTACATTAACTAGTATCTCTCTGGTCAATACAGTATTGTAGAAGGAACAATTTATATAAGTAACAGTGAAAATAAAATATTTTTTTTTTTTAGATAGGAAGAGAATTCCATACTCATTTTTATGAGACTGTTACCATGATACCAAAGGAGACCAGCACAGAAATCCACCAAGTTAAAAAAATAGTTGCTTTACAGATCTTCATGAAGCCCAGGAATTGCCTATCAAGATTCCTGGGAGGTGCAGGAATGAGAACTGCCAAGTCAGAGACAAGATATATTTCCGGTAATGAACCCACGGCATGTCACCAGCTGGAGGGCATTGAGCTCCTTCTTGGCGGCTAGACAGACGCCATCCAAGGACCCCCAGCTTCCCTTATATCCGCTGTCTCAAAAAGGGCTGCTTTAACTTAAGGATTAAGTTTGCATAGTTTACATTACAAAGACACATTTCACATTCCTTGCATGGATTCTGAATGATAGGAAGGGGGACAACCACGAGCAAAGAAGCCACTCACCCAGGGGGGAGCTATCTGGGTGAGGTCAGATGATGAACAAAAGAATGTGTTACAGTTTGCTAATTTTGGTCTTCGAGGACTAGCCCAAGATGGCAAGGTTTTTTTGTCCAGACAGAAAAACCTGTTTTCTGTATCTGCGCTTCAGCGGCGTCCATTGGAGCTCCATCTTGGGCTAAGTTACAGCCCCTGCAGGGGAGTGTATTCACGAAATGATCTGGGAGCCAGTGTGCTTTGCATCTGCAGCTGCGAGTACCTCGATTCTCACTAGAAATTCTACCATACTAACTCACCTTTTTGGAATGGTCTTTCAGAAAAACCACAATATTTTGTCTGTTGACAGGCGTATCAATCAAGAGGGCTTTACCTTCGCATATCCTTAGATCACTTTCTGTAAAGCATCCTTAACTGGAATTCCTGCCAAGGAAGGCTGAGTGGGGGGGACCATATGGCATTTTCTGGAGCTTTGAACCCAGACGGCTCACGCTGCAAGGCCCCAAATAAAATTTTACACTATTTTGGGTCCTCAGGAAGTAATTACTGAAAATCATGAATTGTCCCAGAGGTGTGTCCTACAAGGACCACGACTTACTTGGAGGTATTGGGGACCATGCTGTGTCGAGGGGATTGAACTGGGACCTTGTGAACTCTGTCCCTGCTCCAAAGTGGCCATATACAAAGCATTTTGTGTTTTAATCCCTGCGCTATCTTTCTGATTAGAGTAGCAGTAGAAATTTTAGTAGATATTTATCTAATAAATAGTTATAAATTTTGTTTCCCCTCCAGTGGCACTGTTTTCATAATCTATAAAACTAATGCATGCTTTAGAGCTTAGGTGGCCTGCATAGTATATTAGATGATCTGGTTTCTGGAACTCATTTTTTTAAATAGTTCTTTTATGAAACAAAGAATTTATTGAAAATGGGATATTGATAGGGAATCTTACAATAATTGTGTGAGGATTGATGCTTTCTATACTCTCTGGCGTCTGGCGTCTTTGTGAATCTTATTGGATCTATTCGATTATATTACACATGCTCAGCATATTGAATTTAGCTCTCTGCACCGTCTTACAAGCTGGGCAAAATCTTTATAAATAAGATTGCTCATTTGTTACTCAGTTTTTTTTTTTAGCCGTAAAATAGGATTTGACAAAAGGAAGTTTTAGGTGAGAGGGAGGAGAGAGAAAAAGAAAGAGAGAAAATGCTGCAGCTTAGGGAGTAGCGGGCTGCTCAAGGCGGAGAAGCGCGAGTAAGAAGCTACACATCTCAAGAGGAGAGATGCGAGGGCAACACCCGTGTTTCAGGCACCACATGTTCTTCCCAGCCGCGCATGGGGGACGCCCAGGCGGCATGAAAGGTGTCACTTGCAGCATGTTGCACACAGAGCAACATGTACGAGCCCAGGCGGCATGTGGCGCCTGTTTACTCAGTTTTTTGAATCATTTTCCCAAGTAAGCGCACTTAACACCCATCTTGTGACATCTTCAAAGATACTTTATTTATGGCTTAGATTCGGGGATTTGGGCTATACCTGCAGTGGTCAGGAGTTAAATTACAAGCTCTGTGATCAGGATCAGTCCGAGGGGTGTTTAGGGACCTGCTGAAGGGTGCTGCACAAAAAGAATCAGGATCTCTCTGATCCTCAGTGTGTTTAATAGTAGGATGGAACTGAGAAACTGATGCAGAAAGTACAATTTCTTATTTGTTTTTCTTGGTACTGGGATTGAATTCAGCATCCCAGCACGTTTAAAAGATTTCTTGAATGTCTGCATTTTATAATTAATAGCATTACTAGTTTCCTTCGCGATTTTTTATAGATTACCAAATAGTTAACTCCTGTGATTGTTAAGGATAAATTCTGAAGTTGATTTATTTTTAATGGACAGACTTATTTCATTTTTTCCCTTTTTTTCTTTTCTTTTTGCCTTTTGAATCATGCCCAGCGGTGCTCCGGGGTTTCTTCTGTCTCTACACTAAGGAAGTACTCCTCTTGGTGCTCAGGCGAAAGGGGATGCCAGAGATCAAACTGGATTTGGCCATGCATGCAAGGCAAATACCTTTACTTGCTGTACTATCATCCGGAGCGGAATGTATTTTTTCCAATACATTTGTTATCTTGTTACTCTGAGGCTTAAATGCTTGCCTTGGCATGCCACGACCCCCATGTACCATATAGCAGTCCCCAAGAGTCATTGACTTTCAGATGGCAAAAAGATTAAAATAAAATTTGGGTAAGTAAACAGAAAATGTTTTGTACAAGAACATTGGGATAATGTCCAGTACAAAATATTCCCTTTTTCGGGGGTGGGGGGGGGGGTTATTTTTTGTCAAATTGCTTTGACTGTTCCGGCTTTTGTGCTCAAGGGATCAGTCCTGGCAGTGCTTGGAGGACCCATAAGTGCGGTCAGGGATTACACTGATCGGCATCCGGTGGTATCAGATAGGAACTTGATTCAAAAGAATTATTGGGTTGGAACCGGAGTTCAGTGCTGAAATATATATTTCATATGTGGGGAGACCTGGGTTCCATTCCCTGGTACCATGTGGTCCCCTAGAACAAGATTGAAGCTTCCCTAATTACATGCTTCTAAAAAATCTTTCCGTTATTCCTCAAACAATTTGCGTAACAATTGTTTGCCTCATGTTAACTATTATATCTAATAGATGATCTAGAGTATATTGGAGAGGGTACAAAGAGTATATGCACATACATGCTATTTTTACGTAGAGGGAACTTAGCAACCAGATTTTTGGCATTTGTGCTGGTCCTAGAACTGCTTTTTTTTGTGAATACATTGTATACTGTAAAGTATGCTTTTTTGTTCTCTCTTTTCCTCCTCCCTTCCTACTCCCTTCATCCTTCTCTACTTCCACTCTTCCCCTCTCTCCTCCTCTCTTGCTCCCCTTTTTCCTCACTTTCCTTTCTTACTCTCCCCTCTTGCCCACTCCACCACACCCTCTCTCTTGATTTTGGGGCCACACCTGGTTGTGCTGAGGGCTTACTCCTGACTTTGCACTCAAATATTCCCTCCTGGCAGGAATCAGGGGACCATATTGTGTGCCGGGATTGAACCTGGGCTGCCTGTGCAAGGCAAGTTACTTTCCTGGCTGTTCTGTCTCTTCAGCCCATGAGGTGGATATTATCCTCATTCATTCATTCATTCATTCATTCATTCATTTATTTTTTTGCTTTTTTTGGGTCACACCCAGCAGCAGTGCTCAGGGGTTACTCTGGCTCTGTGCCAGGAATTACTCCTGGCACTCGGGGGACCACATGGGATGGTGGGGACTCGAACCCAGGTTGGCCATCATGCAAGCAAACGGCCCCTACCACTGGATTATCACCCAGGCCCCTACCCTCTTTTTTAAGTTCCCTGGAAACTGAGGCCAGAAAGGTTAAGTAGACCCGTAATTTCTCAACAAGTGGGTGTAGCCCAAATTTAGCTTAAACTATTAACTATGTGATTAGATAATTAATAGATTTATTGTCGGGCGCTCCCCGGTCCCCCGACAGTGCCGGGAAGCGAAGTTCCCCCTTCTACCTCCGCGCGGCGAGGAATGGATGAACACTCAGGGATCCGGCGAGGTTTTAAAAAGACTTTACTTATCACAGGTTCAGGCATGCAAATCAGCAAAAGGGAAAACCCGGATGCTTAGGATTCCAGGCTAGAACCCCAGCCACGTGTAGGCCAAGATGGCGACCACCACGTGTATAACTCCAAGGGGAAAAACGCTTACAAGGCGAGATTCCACCGGGAAGAAGAAGCCCGGGAGAGCGGGAACCAGCAAGTTTATACCCCCCGCAACTCAGACCTTCCTCCCATTGTTATGGAAAGCAGGGAGGGTCCAATGCCTCTCAGGTAACCCCCTCCCTGCATCCCACCTAGGGCCTTTACTGTGCTAATGTTTTGAGCCGGGAAGGGAAGGCCTTTGAAATGTAGAGAAGGGGGTTTCTGAGATGGCATGTCACTGTACCAAAGATCAACACCAATGCCAGTTAAATATTTCTCCAAGCCTTCACAAGTCTCCCTCTACTTCATTGTAGTTTTATATTTTATCAGGGGAGCCATGCTTGTTTGTTTGGAAGCAAACAGCATTTCTCTCTGGTCTAATTACTTAGGTGTCCTTACGTGGCCAGGCTAATATGCTGGTAAGATCTAGCTAGTCCCACGATGATTGTGATAGCATGGGAGAATATTTATACCAGCTAGTACAGCATACACGGTCGGATAAACCGCCACATTTAGACTACCCCCTTATCTACGGAGTGATCTACGGGAGGGGCAATCCAGAGCAGATGCAGCGGCCCTTAGAGTCCTGCAACAACTCCCCCTGATTAGTTTACTAATAAAAATTGAAAAGGTAAGAAATATTTAGTAATGTACAGAAAATTAAGATAAGAAAAACAATTCCAATTGCAAAATGATAATACATGTTACTTTAGGATCCTAACTTGTTTTTGGACCCAAAGCAAAGTTCAAGATAAAGTGTTTTTAGTTGTCTGATTATAACGGACTATAGTTTGCACTGTCCATAATTTGTAGAGAGTCAATTTGCTATATTTTATGTAAAGTCGGGTGTCTGGAACAAAGTCTGTGGGGCTACTTCTGGAACAGCAATAGCGGTGATCATAATGAGTATGAGTCTTTGGAGCGCGATCAGGAACCTCTGAATTGTCAGGAACACTGGATTGGGTCCCGGAACACTGGAACAAGTATCTCGAATTCTGGAACAGGAGTCTTGAGTGCTGGAACAGGTGTCCGGAACATCGTGTGTGATATCTTTGAACTCTGAAACAGGAGTCTTGAGCGCTGGAGCAGGTGTCTGGAACATTTCGGTGGGGCGTTTTGCAGGGCTTCTTCAGCAAGGGAAACATTACTTGTGACCCCCGGTAACTGTACCTGTAGCTTAGGCGAGAAAAAAACACTTTTCGAAGGTCAATCACAAGTAGGGGATTTTAAGGCCTTGTAGGGGATCCAAGTCTGGGATGGAGAGAAGAATATAAAGAAGCTCCAACATGGGTGGAGCAAGGGAAATAAGTATGAGAATTGATGATTTTAAAATTGATAAATCTAGTGGATTAGCAGTGGAGTTGATGAATGTAATAGAGGTTTGTAATGGGAAATTGGAAGGTAGTAGTTGAGACATAACATAGACACAACATTAATCACAAACATAATGGTGGCCACCACATGTACACACACGCACATATACATTTGATCGATCAATATCTTACAGTTGTATATGTGAACCCATTTAAGGTGATAAATGGTAACGAGTCAAGCGCTCTCATAAATATAAAGCCTGGGCAAAAATGATGGTGAGAAAGTGTCTTTCCTGTTGAATAGAGCATTGGGAAAAATTAGTTTTGCAAATTATTAAATTTTAGCGCAGAACTGCTTTAGGAGTCTCGAGTATTGAGCACTGTAGCGTACAGGTTTACTGGACGCGTTATCTCATCCTGTGAACAGGAATCACTAGAAAAACAAATGTTCCATTGATTTAGCAAAACATTTTACCGCAAATGAGCACTGTGATCGAGTCCACCCATTTTTCCACCTCTTTTTTTTTTTTTTGTAAAGAAAGAAAATATTTAGGCTGTAAGGAGCAAGATATGTGTTATTAGAACCATGATCACAGACTGCGAAAATAAGATCATTATTAAAAGGAACCTTATCCAGGGAAGTTTAAACAGCAACTTGCAATTTTAAAAATTGACTTTATATTGAAAGAATTAGTTGTTTTCTGATTCTTGGAGAATTCCTAACGTCTTCTTTGGTGCCGGCAGAGGGACCCAGAGTTTCTTGGCAGCGTGACCGTCTGATTACACAGAGGGCATTGGACCCCTCCCTGCTTCCCATGGAACAATGGGAGGAAGGTCTGAGATTGGGGGGGGGGTATAAACTTGCCGGTTCCCTTGCCTCACGTTTCTTCTTCCTGGTGGGATCTCTTCGTAAGAGCGTTTGACTCTGCTTGGAAGTTTCTCTACGTGGTGTCGCCATCTTGGCCCTAACATGGCTGGGGTAATCTAGCCTGGAATCCTAAGATCGAAGTTTTCCTTTGCTGGGATTTGGCATGCCCGAACCTGTGATAAGTAAAGAGCCTACAAAACCGTATCGGATTCCTGAGTGTCCATCCATTCGCACGCACGGCTTGAGGTAGAAGGGAACTTCGCTTCTAGACCTGTCGGGACCGCGGGGGCGCCCGGCTACAGATGTGATTTATTACTATTTCTTGCCCGGAGTATGGGGAACGGTGGAGGTGAGGAAAGAAGCTTTATTTCTTCCCAGTCCACTGGCGGTGGGATGATGTTGCAAAGGTATATGCCTAAAAAATTCAACTATCCACTGATGGCACTTTGTAAGTCACAGTTCTTTGATTAAGGGTATTGAGAAAGGAAGGTTTAATATTGCTTTCTTCACTAGGATGTTAGAGGGGAGATAACTCAAAGATTTGGATTACGAAACATGGCACTGCCTTGGTTTCTCCAAGCTTACCACTTAGGAACCGACTCCCCAGCATGATTCTTCAATTATAGTGTTTGGAATACCTTTAGAAGTATAGCCAAAACAAAAATAGAATAGTAAACATTATAAAAAATTATTTTCTTCACATTAAAGAATGTCTTCAGTGTATGATAAAAAAGAAGAACTTACCCTCGTGTACAGTTGTTTGCTTTCTTTCCTCAAGAGGATCTAGAGAGACAAAATGCAGTGTTACAAGAAACTGCACAAGATGATTTAGGACATCTGTGAGAGACGCGACTATGGGAAGCTGAAAGCAGGGATGGGGAGGAGAATATTAAGGCCATTGCCACAGTTTCTGAGAATACCAAGCAAGCGATGGAGTAGTATAGAAAGACAGTGGAGAGAAGAAGTTTGTGACCTACTACTTCCCCAAAGGCTGTTATGAAAGGAGTAATGAAAGTGGAATTTGTTTTACTTTTTTGTTTTGTTTGGGGGCCACACCTAGCGATTCCCTGGATTATTCCTGGAGTGTCTGCACTGAGAATTACTCCCAGTGGTGTTTGGGGAGACCATGGGGATGCGGGGTGAATCTGGCTGGCCTTTGGTGTGCGCCGAAGAGGCGCATAAATGCCATACTTGCTTTCAGTACTATTTGCTTTTGGAGTAGCCCTTGTTTACGCGTTTTCTGGATGACTTCAGGTCTGATGAATATCTGAATTTTGTTTCAGAGATCTTACAAGTTTATCTTAAGTTACATACTGAGTTTTCATTTCTTTTGCATTTTATATTATTGCCTTCAAATTACTGTCATCATTTTCAAAATAGAAGAAAAGCCGAGTAAGGCATGTAAATTATGGGTTTTATTACATAATGCCCCAGAATTTTTAATGATAGTAATAATAGTGATTCTTTAAACTGGAATTATAATTCTAAAATCACAGCTTTACAAGAAACCAGGCCTGGGCGTATATTTTTTCTTATCAGTGTCTACAAAAGAAATACCAGAGACTACAGCTGTGTTGAGGGGAACCAGAGAAGTCAGCAGAGTAGGAGCAACACGCCTTTTTATTACCTTTAGACCTTACGGTTTGGTCCCCCTGGCCTCTCATGGTATTATCCAACCTTCTGAGGATGATCCCTGAGATTTGGTGAAACCAAGTAGAAAGCCACAGAAGGCATCACCAGATATAGTCCCGATTAAACCCAAAAAAACTGGGTACAGGGAATGTGCTGAACTAGAGTGATGCGCCCATGTAAGAGTCAGAGATTACTAACCTGGCACACCTTATTTTCTCCTACCAAATATTCCC
>JAJIBD010037516.1:0-18185 GCA_021461705.1 Cryptotis parvus
ACAAAATGGAGAGGGGAATGGCTGAACCCTGACTCCATCTGACGAATTCCCAGTGATTCCCGCTTCTGGGAGCCGCCTCCCTGGGCTCGAACTGGTTTTGCTCTGTTAATCCGGTCGTGAGGCAGTTTCCCAGCATCCGGACAGCGAAAATGGTGGCTAGTGTGATGGGCGAGTCTCATCTGGCTGCTTCTGGGACCCCCAGAGGTGACGGGCCCACTCCCCAAAACCCGTCTGCCCTCCTGGGGGTCCCATATTCAGCTGGGCCTGGGGCGAGCCGAGTTCCAGCCGCCCCAGCCGCTTGTGAGCCTCTTCATGTTATCTGTCAGCCTAAAACTTTATATGCAACTAAATTATTCAAGAGTGATGGCAAATAGATATTTCATGTGTAGAAACATAAGTGTATTTATTACACAGATAAATGCACCAAAATATCCAAAAGTAAGCGTATAGGATATAAGAAATAATACCAAACATAGAAGCATATTTCAAAAAAAAAAATCTAGGCTTAAGCAATGAGTGTAGTGAATAGGGTGCTTGCCTTGCACCCTATTCGATCTGGGTCAGATCCCCAGCACCCCATTTGGTACCTTGGGCCCTGCTGAGACTGATCCCCGAGTACAGAACCAGGAATCAGCCCTGAACTGACAGCTGGGTGTGGCCCCTGAACAAAAAACACAAAAAGAAGGTAATGACAAGATTGGGACTTAAGATGCAAATATTGAAGGGATATAAAAACTTTCATAATCAAACAGTTCACATATACACACACACAAAGTAATAAGCATGAACTTGCATGTACCTGATAAAATAGTTTTTTTTCTTTTGCGTCACATCCGATGATGCACAATCCTGACTCTGCACTCAGGAATTACTCCTTGTGGTGCTTGGGGACCATATGGGATGCCAGGGATAGAACCTGAGTTGACTGCATGCTAGGCAAATGCCCTACCCTGTATTATTGCTGTATTATCGTTCTGGTCCCCTGATAAAATAGTTTTGACTTTTTGTTTTCTTTTTGGGTCACACCCAGTGATGCTCAGGGGTTACTCTTGGCTCTTCACCCAGGAATTACTCCTGACGGAGCTTGGGGAACCATATGGGATGCTGGGGATTGAACCTAGGTTGGCCGCGTACAAGGCAAAAGCCCTTCCCTCTGTGCTATCGCTCCAGCCCAATTTTGACATTTTTAAAACAAAAATATTAAAAGAGAGACGTGAACGGGGGAGCTGGCATTCAGCTCTCCCTTAACCCAGCTGACCATGAGGCTCCCAGGAGGACAGGTGGGTTTTGGAGTGTGGCCCATCACCCTCTGGGGGCCCGGAAGCAGCCGAATGAGACTTGCACACCACAATAGCCGCCATTTTTGCTGTCCGGACGCTGCAGCACATCAGAACCCACCCAGGAGAGACTCTGATCTCAAGACCAGATTAACAGAGTACCCAAGTTCAAGCCCAGGTAGGCGGCTCCCAGAAGTGAAAGTCACCAGGCATTCGTCAGATGGAACTGGGGCCACCCCTTCCCTCTCTATCTTGTTCCAGAGCCAGGTGGCCCCGCCCAGAATTGCCCCAGGTGACCAGCTATAGCGTGCAGAGCCTCAGATGCAACGGGTAGAGCTGGCATTCAGCTCTCCCTAGCCCAGCTGACCCTGAGGGCCGTGTGGTCCATCAAACTAGTGGAACCAATCATGTCGTAGAATATACTACATTCCATGATGTGTAGGGAAAGGTAGGCAGGAGGGAGAGATAGAAAGAGAAAGGAGATAGAGAACCCGCCATGGAGGTGAACTGGCGTAGTGGGGGAGGGACGTGGGGACATTGGTGATGGGAGATGTTCATGGGTGGAGGGATGGGTGTTGAAACACTGTAGAACCAAAACTCAAGCATGGGCATCTTGTAATTGTATGTCTAAAGGTGGTGTAATAAAATAATAATAAAAAAATTAAAAGGAGGCTTTGCTAAAAGTGCACGTGAGAGTTACGTCACACATTTGTTATAATTGTTGACTGGGTGAAATCAATCAAGCTTGAGCTCCAAAATTCTAAAAAACCTGTTCTACGCATTCTGTGCTCAAGTGTTAAAAATGTGCACTTTGGGCCAACGCAGATAGTACAGTACAGATTACCTTGTATATGGCTAACCTGGGTTTGATCCCAGCATCCCCTATGTTGCCCCAATGCCAGGGATTACTCTTCACTCTTCTTGAGTGAAGAGCCAGGAATAATTCCTGAGCTGCATATGACTCAGAAACTAAGTGGAGCCAGAGCAGTAGTCCAGCGGGGGTAGGGCAATTTGCTTTGCATGCCTCTAGACTCAGATTCAATCTATGACATCCCATATGGTCCCTGAGCACTACCAGGAGTAATTCCTGAGTGCAGAGTCAGGAGTAATTGCTGAGAATTGCCTGGTGTGGCCCCCCCACCCCCCAAAAAAGAGCTGAGGTAACATTTGTGGCTATGTTTTATTTTTGCCTGAGAGGTTTTTTTTTTTTTTTTTTTTTTTGGGTCACACCTGGCAATGCTGCTCAGGGGTTACTCCTGGCTCTGCGCTCAGGATTTACTCCTGGCGGTGCTCAGGGGACCATATGGGATGCCGGGGATTGAACCCAGGTCGACTGCATGCAAGGCAAATGCCCTACCTGCTGTGCTATCACTCCGGCCCTGAGGATTTTTTAATTGGCTGCCATCTAGCAGTGCTCAAAAGCTACTCCTGCTTTAGTGCTCAAGAGTCACTCCTGCCAGAACTCAGGAAAGTGTATGTGGTGCTAAGGATCTGCCACGTGAAAATAAAGTGCAATTAATCTTTGAAATATATAATAATCCTCTACACGGCAGAGCCTGGCAAGCTACCCGTGTCATATTTGATATGCCAGATACCAGTAACAATTATAGACGCCAATCGCATGACCTGATGGAATGGTTTGAGGCTCTTTATGTTCCTGAAACAAGCAGGTGCCCTTGGGCTCTCCTTGTATGAGACAGGTCATATGGAGATGTTACTGGTGCCCGCTCAACAAATCGATGATGAACGGGAAGACAGTGATAATAATCCTGTGAAGGAAGCCAAAAAATAGCAAATAAGGAAATTAAAATGACACATGTTGGACCAGAGCGCGTAGCACAGAGGGTAGGGCATTTTTTATTTTAATTTTTGTTATACCACTGTTAGATATACAATTACAACATGTTCATGTTTGAATTTTGGTTCTACAGTGTTCCAGCATCCATCCCTCCACCCCTGCCCATCTCCCATCACCAATGTCCCCACCTCCCTCCCCTTTCCCGAGGCCCTACAGAGATGATGGGCCAACACCCAAAACCCATCTTGCCTCTTGGGAGCCTCATGGTCAGCTGAGCTAGGGGAAAGCCAGATGGCAGCTCTCCCCCAAGCATTTGAGTCTCTCATCTTTCTATTTCTATCTCTATTTCTCTCTCTGTCTTCTCCTACACCTTGTGACTTGCCTTATGGTTTATGATTCAATTATCTATGTGTATATTCAGTAGTGAGTTCTAGTGTAACGTTCTAGTTCCTCATTCCCCACCAACCTCCCCAATTTGTTACAACTACAATGATCGTTATGGTGTACAGATGTGAAAGATCCTGGGAAAGACCTGGTCCTAGCCTACTTTGTTATCTAAGCCTCTTGTACAGCTGCGCACTGTCACAGCTGTGCGCCTGGTCTGCCCCCTTGTCTGGTTCATCTGGTTGCGGAGGCTGCCAGCCCGTGAGCCATGCCCACTGGCATGGAGAGAGGGAGGAGCACAAATCCCTGCTCCAATTCCGGGCAATGAGCTCCCCCCCACATGACTGCTTTACCCTGGGAGATACTTTGGTCTCGGCCGAGGACTAGCTGATTCCTCAGGGACTCCATGGGCTGCCCATCGTGGCCGGGCAGCACAGCTGTGCATCTGGTCTGTTCCTTGTCTATTTCATTTGTATTGTTACTGTTTTTGGCATATCAAATACACCACGGGTAGCTTGCCATGCTCTACCATGGCTCTGGACTTATCCCAGGGGGCCCAGTCTTTTCCTATGTCAGACCATCCACCATCCAGGACCCACAGGCCTATCTCCTGTCTGCCACCTGCCAACGCAGTTGGGCACTGCAGCCACACCCGCAACACCTTGAGAGGCAAGTGGCCCTGGTAGGGCGTTTTTGCCTTGCACATGGCTGACCGGGTTTGATCTCCGGCATTCCATATGGTCCTCTGAGCACCATCAGGAGTAATTCTTGAGTGAAGATCCGGGAGTAACCCCCCTGAGCATTTCTGGGTATGACCCAAAAAGAAAAAAAAATACACATGCTGTAAATAAATGTTCCATTTACATTTTCTTTACAGCTTCTTTAAAAGATAGTGATATAAAACAATAATAGTAACAAGCAATAAGGTTTTTAACACAGAAGACAGTATATGTAATAGCACAGATACTGAGAAGAACGAGGGCTATAGGAGAGTAACATTTCTTTTTCACTGGAAATAAGGTTATGCAAATAAATAAATCCTGTTAAGGTGTGTGTATATATATGTGTATATATATATATATATATAAATTTATATATATAGTAAACTATATATATAGTAAACCCTAGAGCAATCAGTAAGGAAATAGCAAAATATAGTGGAACAATTATGGATGGAATTAAAATGTTTCGCTCATTGCAAAAAGAAGTAGTGAAAGAATAAAAAAAAAGACATAAGATGTAGTAAGTCAGTCGCATCATGCTGTATTTGACAACGGAGAAGAATTGTTCCTTGGAACATGTGACGAAAAGGAGGTCGGTGGCGTTGGTGTCCTTGTCAACACAAACATGGCTGTCAACATTGATTCATTTGAATGCCTAACAAACCGAATAGGACGATTACACTTGAGGAGATGTGGCCCACTGCCAGCAATTTCTATCTTCATTGTCTATGCACCAACATCCACATACAAAGAAGATGAAATTGAGAAATTCTACATGGAATTGGAGGAGTTCTATAAAAAGATCACACCTTCTACAAGATCATAGTCGGTGATTTTAATGCCAAGATAGGACCGAGAAGATCGGCTGAAGAACTCCACATCGGGACCCATGGCCTAGAATGGAACGAATAAGGTGAGAGACTATCTGAGTTCATCATGTCCACCAAGACTATTCATGGGAACTCACAGTTTCAGAAGGCTGAAGCGAAACGTTGGACATGGGAATCTCCTGGTGGACAGTTCCACAATGAAATTGACCACATCATTTTCAATCGACGGTTTTGTCTGACCGATGTTGCTGTCGTCCCCAAATTCCAGACAGGATCGGACCACCGTCTCCTTCGTGCAAAATTCTACTTCCCGCAACGGGAGAAAAAGCTGCAAAGTTTAAGAAGAGAACTCCCAGAACGACCACCAACTGGGAACTCTTTGGCACCATTGCGGCAACATGGGAAGATACCATCATTGACGACATCGATGAAGAATACAACCGACTGGTTCAGCACCTCCATGATTGTGCGAAGAATGCCGAGAGAGAGAAAGACACAAAAGGATGCTTGTCTTCAGAAACTCTTGAGCTCATTCGCCAATGTGGCAAGGCGCGAGCCTCAGGAGACCAAATGCTAACGCCCAAGCTTGCTAAACGGTGCAGAGAAGCTATAAGAGCAGACCTCAAAGACAGAAGAGCAGAAATACTGGAAGATGCAGCAGAAGCCAGGAAAAGTATTCGCAGTGCCCGCCTGTCCTTCGCCAACTATAAGACCAAGATGACTGCCCTCCGACGCCCTGATGGATCTATCACATCTTCCAGAAAGGCAATGGAGAAGATTATCCAGGACTTCTACTCAAATCTCTTTGATAGCCACATCCACCTGCCCACATACCAAATTCCACAGGATGGATATGTCATTCCCAACGTTCTCCCTTCTGAAATCCGACATGCCATCTCGTCAGTAAAGAAGGGAACAGCACCAGGCCCAGACAAAGTCAGACCCGAACACCTGAAGAATCTGCCGTCGGTACTCATCAATACACTAGCTCAGCTCTTCACACGCTACCTGTTCGAATGCAAGGTGCCCTCCCAATGGAAAACCAGCAGGACAGTTCTATTGTTCAAGAAGGGAGACATTCACGACATCGGCAACTATCGCCCCATCTGCCTGTTGTCTGTCATCTACAAGCTGTTTACACGAGTCATCCTGAACAGGATTAGCAGAACACTAGATGAAGGACAACCATGCGAGCAAGCAGGTTTCCGGAAAGGATTCAGCACAATCGATCATATCCACACAGTAACCAAGCTCATTGAGGTTTGTAGGGAGTCCCAGATGCCGCTCTGTCTCACGTTCATTGATTTACAGAAAGCCTTTGATTCTGTGGAGACTGAAGCAGTCATCGAAGCCCTAGTCAAACAGGGTGTTCAAACCCAATACATCAAGATCCTTCGTGAGCTGTATTACGGATTCACCACCAGGATCTCACCATTCTACAAAGAAGTGATCATTGATGTCAAAAGAGGGGTTCGACAGGGTGATACCTTCTCACCAAAACTCTTCAGTGCCACCCTCTAGAACATCATGAGACAATTAGAATGGGAAGGAATGGGAGTGAAGATAGATGGTCGGCAACTATACCACCTCCGCTTTGCTGATGACATCGTTCTAATAACACCAAACATTAGCCAAGCGGCACAAATGCTGGCTGACTTTAACCGAGAATGTGGAAAGGTAGGTCTACAGCTGAATCTGAAGAAAACTATGTTCATGAGAAATGAACTAGTTCCTGAGGCCCCATTCACTCTCAATGGAACAAACATCTCTGAATGCAGCAGTTATGTGTACCTAGGTCGAGAAGTCAACATGATGAATGACCTAAAACCTGAGCTTGCGCAGGAGGAAGAGAGCAGCATGGAATGCCTTCAAAGGCATCGAAGAAATAGCTAAAAGGACAAAGAACCTCCGGCTCCGGGCACATCTCTTCGACTCCACTGTTCTCCCTGCATTAACATACGCCTCAGAGACCTGGGCCCTACGAAAGCAGGATGAGAATGCTATTCGGGTCTCCCAGAGAGGCATCGAAAGAGCTATGCTTGGAGTATCACGCCTCACTCAAGTGAGTGAAGGAATCCGGAGTTCTGACCTCCGTTGCCATTCCAGAATCAGGGACGCTGTCTCGTTTGCCAAGGCATCGAAAATCAGATGGGCTGGACATGTAATGCGATTTGGAGACAACTGTTGGACTAGAACCATTACCGACTGGATCCCACGGGATGTCAAAAGATCACGTGGCCGCCCACCTACAAGATGGTCAGACTTCCTTGTAAAGACCCTGAAGGAACGGTTTGAGGCTCTTCGTATTCCTGAATCAACCAGATGCCATTGGGCTACATTGGCACATGATAGGGTCAAATGGAAATGTTACTGGTGCCCACTCGAGCAAATCGATGAATAACGGGATTCAAGTGATCAAGTGATCAAGATGTAGTAAAACAAAAACTTCAGGTTTAAATTGAATTAAAAAAACTAAATGTGATTCACAAAGGGGCAGACATATTAAAAAAGGGGGTGAGATGCTTGTCTTGAATGGGAATTGATACTGGTTTGATCCCTGGTACCGCATACTTGTTCTGAGCACTTCCAAGAGTGATTGATCACTGAGCATAGCTGGGTATGGCCCAAACACTCATTTATGAAACCCCTTGTTGACTGTGTGCAAGGAAAGCCCCCTTACCATTTGTAGTATCTCTCTAGTCAATAGCTGATGCATTGTAGAAGGAACAATTTATATAAGTAGAGTGAAAATAAATATTTTTTAAGATAGGAAGAGAATTCCATACTCATTTTATGAGACTGTTACCATGATACCAAAACCAACACAGAAATCACAAGTTAAAAAAATAGTTACTAAGATCTTCATGAAGCAGGAATGTCCTGTCGGATTCGGAGGTGCAGAGATGAGACTCTGCACAAGTCTGGAACAAGATATATTTCCATTAATATTTTTAATAATCACCAGCTGGAAGGGCAGTAGCTCCCTTCTTGGCAGCTGAATGACCACTTAAACAAGGACCCCCAACTCCCTATATATCCCACTGTCTCAAAGGGCTGTACAACTTAGAGTTAAGTTTGCATAGTTTACATTACAAAGACATTTCACATTCCTTGCATAGGATTACGAATGATAGGAAGGGGACAACCAGGAGCCAAAAACCTGCAGGGGGAGCTATCTAGGTGAGGTCAGATGAACAAAAAGAATGTGTTACAGTTGCTAATTTAGTCTTCGGACTAGCCCAAGATGGCAAGGTTTTGTCAGACAGAAAAACCTGTTTTCTGTATAACTTCAAGCAGCGTCCATTAGACTCCATCTTGGGCTAGTTACAGCCTGCAGGGAAATGTGCAGAGAAATGATCTAGGATAGCAGTGTCTTTGCATCTGCAGCTCGAGAACAGTCTCACTAGGGAATTCTACATACTAACTCCTTTGGGAGATAGTCTTCCAGAAAACCCTGTGTATCTGTTGACAGGCAGTATCCATCAGACTTCCTTCGCATATCCTTAGATCTACTTTCTGCCAACATCCTTAACAGAATTCCTGCCAAGGGCTAGTGAGGGGACCATATGTACTGCCAGGCTTTGAACCCAGACTGGCTGCATGCAAGGCCCCAAATAAAATTTTTTCCTATTTTGGGTCCTCCAAGTAGTGCTGAAATCCTGTGGTGCCAGAGGTGTCTAGGGACCACGGCTTATTTTTTGGAAGTGGGGACCATGCTGTGTCGGGGATTGAACTGGGACCTTGTGAACTCTGTCCTACTCCAAAGTGAGCCACATACAAAGCATTTGTGTTTTAATCCCTGTACTATCTTTCTGATTCGTAGCAGTAGAAATTTTAGTACAGATGTTGCTTATTAAATAGTTGTAAATTTTGTTTTTTCCCTCCAGTGGCACTGTTTTCATAATCTATAAAACTAATGCATGCTTTAGAGCTTCGTGTATAGTATATTAGATGATCTGGTTTCTGGAACTCATTTTTAAATAGTTCTATAAACAAAAAGGGGTATTGAAAATGGGATATTGATAGAGAATCTTAATAATTGTGTAAAGGATTGATGCTCTATACTCTCAGCGTCTGAGCGTCTTTGTGAGTCTTATTGGATCTAGGTCGCCCACATGCTCAGCATATGCGTTAGCTCTCTGCACCGTCTTCCAAGCCAGACACACGTCTTTGTAAATGCACGTGCTCATTGTTACTCCAGTTTTTTTTTTTTGAAGTAAAATAGGTTTTATTAAGGAGGTTTTAGGTGAGGGGAGGGAGAGAAAGAAAGGAAAGAGTAACACGCTTAAGGGAGAACGGGCTGCTCCAAAGGCGGAGCGCGCGAGTAAAAGAGAGTACACATCTCAAGAGGAGAGATCCGGGCAACACACGTGCTCAGGCACCACATGTGCTTGGCCACATGGGCTCAGGCAGCATGAGTGTCCTTGCAGCATGTGCACACAGGCAACATGTGAGCCCAGGCAGCATGTGCGCCTGTTACTCAGTTTTGAATCATTTCCAAGTCGCACACTTAACACTGTCTCTTAGGCATCTTTCAAGATACTTTATTTATGTGGGTCGGGGATTTGGGCTATACCTGCAGTGCTCAGTCAGGAGTTAAATTCCTCGCTCTGTGATCAGGGATCAGTCCCGGGGGTGTTTGGGGACCATATGCAGTGCTGGGAATCAAATCAGGATCTCTCTGATCCTCAGTGTGTTTTAATAGTGGGATGGAACTGATGAGAAACTGATGTAGAGAGAGTACAGATTTCTTATTTGTTTTTTTTTGAGGTACTGGGGATTGAATTCAGCACCTTCCCCAAGCACGTTTAAAGATTTCTTGAATGTCTCCATTTTATAATTAATAGCATTACTAGTTTTTCCTTAATGATTTTTTTACATAGATTACCAAATAGTTAACTCCTGTGATTGTTAGGATAAATTCACAAATTAAATTATTTTTAATGGACAGACTGTATTTCATTTTTTCCCTTTTTTTACTTTTTTTTTTTTTTTGCCTTTTTGAATCATGCCCAGCGGTGCTCAGGGTTTTCTTCTGTCTCTACACTAAGGAATTACTCCTCTTGGTGCTCAGGGAACGATAGGGGATGCCAGAGATCAAACTGGATTTGGCCATATGCAAGGCAAATACCTTACTTGCTGTACTATCACTCCGGCGTGAATGTATTTTTTTTCCAATACATTTGTTATCATGTGTTTAGCACAGAGGCTTAAATGCTTGCCTTGCATGCCACTGACCCCAGTACCACATACAGTCCCCAAGAGTCATGACTTTCAGATGGCAAAAGATTAAAATAAAGTTGGGTAGTAAACAGAAAATGTTTTGTACAAGAACATTGGGATAATGTCCAGTATAAAATATTCCCTTTTTTGGGGGTGGGGGGGTTACACTTTGCAGTGCTTTGACTGTTCCTGGCTTTGTGCTCAGGGATCAGTCCTGGCAGTGCTTGGAGGACCATAAGTGCGGTCAGGGATTACACTGTCGCTCATCCGGTACGTGTATCAGAAACCTTTTGATTAAAAAGAAAGATTGGGTTGGAACCGTAGTTCAATGCTGAAATATATATTTCATATGTGGGGAGACCTGGGTTCCATTCCTGGTACCATGTGGTCCCCCTAGAACAAGATTGAAGCTTCCCCTAATTACATGCTTCTAAAAAAATCTTTTTCGTTATTCCTCAAACAATTTGGCGTAACAATTGTTTGCCTCATGTTAACTATTATATCTAATAGATGATCTAGAGTATATTGGAGAGGGTACAAAGAGTATATGCACATACATGCTATTTTTACGTAGAGGGAACTTAAGCAACCAGATTTTTGGCATTTGTGCTGGTCCTAGAACTGCTCTTTTGTGAATACATTGTATACTGTAAGTATGCTTTTTGTTCTCTCTTTCTCCTCCCTTCCTCCCTTCATCCTTCTCTTCTTCCCTCTTCCCTCCCTCCTCTCTTGCTCTCCTTTCCTCACTTTCCTTTCTTCCTCTCTCCCTCTGCCCACTCCACCACACCCCTCTTGATTTTGGGGCCACACCTGGTTGTGCTGAGGGCTTACTCTCTGACTTTGCACTCCAAATATTCCTCCTGGCAGGAATCAGGGGGACCATATTTGGTGCCGGGATTGAACCTGGGCTGCCTGTGTGCCAAGGCAAGTACTTTCCTGGCTGTTCTGTCTCTTCAGCCCATGAGGTGGATATTATCCCTCATTCATTCATTCATTCATTCATTCATTCATTTATTTTTTGCTTTTTGGGTCACACCCAGCAGCAGTGCTCAGGGGTTACTTCTGGCTCTGTGCCAGGAATTACTCCTGGCACTCGTGGGGACCACATGGGATGGTGGGGAATCGAACCCAGGTTGGCCACATGCAAGGCAAACGCCCTACCACTGGACTATCACCCAGGCCCTATCCCTCTTTTTAAGTTCTGGAAACTGAGGCCAGAAAGGTTAAGTAGACCCGTGTATTTCACAAGTGGGTGTAAGCCCAAATTTAGCTTAAACTATTAACTATGTGATTAGATAATTAATAGATTTATTGTCGGGGCGCTCCGCCGGGGTCCCCGACAGTGCCGGGAAGCGAGTTCCCTTCTACCTCCGAGCTGGCGAGGAATGGATGAACACTCAGGGATCCGATGAGGTTTTAAAAAGACTTTACTTATCACAGGTTCAGGCATACAAATCAGCAAAAGGAAAAACCCGATGCTTAGGATTCCAGGCTAGAACCCCAGCCACGTGTAGGCCAAGATGGCGACCACCACGTGTATAACTTCCAAGGGGAAAAAACGCTTACAAGGCGAGATTCCACCAGGAAGAAGAAGCCCGGGAGAGCGGGAACCTGCAAGTTTATACCCCCCAGCAACTCAGACCTTCCTCCCATTGTTATGGAAAGCAGGGAGGGTCCAGTGCCCTCAGGTAACCCCCTCCCTGCATCTCACCTAGGGCCTTTACTGTGCTAATGTTTTGAGCCCGGGAAGGGAAGGCCTTTGAAATGTAGAGAAGGGGGTTTCTGAGATGGCATGTCACTGTACCAAAGATCAACACCAATGCCAGTTAAATATTTCTCCAAGCCTTCACAAGTCTCCTCTACTTCATTGTAGTTTTATATTTTATCAGGGAGCCATGCTTGTTTGTTTGGAAGCAAACAGCATTTTCTCTCTGGTCTAATTACTTAGGTGTCCTTACGTGGCCAGGCTAATATGCTGGTAAGATCTAGCTAGTCCCACGATGATTGTGATAGCATGGGAGAATATTTATACCAGCTAGTACAGCATACATGGTCGGATAAACTGCCACATTTAGACTACCCCCTTATCTACGGAGTGATCTGGGGAGGCAATCCAGAGCAGATGCAGCGGCCCTTAGGAGTCCTGCAACAACTCCCCTGATTAGTTTACTAATAAAAATTGAAAAGGTAAGAAATATTTAGTAATGTACAGAAAATTAAGATAAGAAAAAACAATTCCAATTGCAAAATGATAATACATGTTACTTTAGGATCCTAACTTGTTTTTGGACCCAAAGCAAAGTTCAAGATAAAGTGTTTTTAGCTGTCTGATTATAACGGACTATAGTTTGCACTGTCCATAATTTGTGAGAGTCAATTTGCTATATTTTATGTAAAGTCGGGTGTCTGGAACAAAGTCTGTGGGGCTACTTCTGGAACAGCAATAGCGGTGATCATATGAGTATGAGTCTTTGGAGAGCAGCGATCAGGAACTCGTTGAATTGTCAGGAACACTGGATTGGGTCTCAGGAACACTGGAACAAGTATCTCGAATTCTGGAACAGGAGTCTTGAGTGCTGGAACAGGTGTCCGGAACATCGGTGTGATATCTTGAACTCTGGAACAGGAGTCTTGAGCGCTGGAGCAGGTGTCTGGAACATCGGTGTGGGCGTCTTGCAGGGCTTCTTCAGCAAGGGAACATTGGCACCGGTAACTGTACCTGTAGCTTAGGCGAGACAAAAACACTTTTCGAGGTTAATCACAAGTAGGGATTTTAAGGCTTTGTAGGGATCCAAGTCTGGGATGGAGAGAAGAATATAAAGAAGCTCCAACATGGGTGGAGCAGGGAAATAAGTATGAGAATTGATGATTTTAAAATTGATAAATCTAGTGGATTAGCAGTGGAGTTGATGAATGTAATAGAGGTTTGTAGTGGTCAGAAATTGAGAAGGTAGTAGTTGAGACATAACATAGACACAACATTAATCACAAACATAATGGTGGCCACCACATGCACACACACGCACACATACATTTGATCGATCAATATCTTACAGCTGTATATGTGACCCATTTAGGGTGATAAATGGTAACGAGTCAAGCGCTTCATAAATATAAAGCCGGCAAATGATGGTGAGAAAGTGTCTTTTCCTGTGAATAGAGCATTGGGAAAAATTAGTTTTGCAAATTATTAAATTTTTAGCGAGCACTGTTTTAGGAGTCTCGGAGTATTGAGCACTGTAAGCGCAGGTTTACTGGATTCGAATATCTCATCCTGTGAACAGAATCATTAGAAAAACAATGTTTCATTGATTTAGCAAACATTTTTGTAATGAGCACTGTGATCAGAGTCCACCCCATTTTTCCACCCCTTTTTTTTTTTGTAAGAAAGAAAATATTTAGGCTGTAAGGCAAGATATTAGACATGAACCATGATCACAGACTGCAAAACAAGATCATTATTAAAAGGAACCAATCCAGGAAGTTTAAACAGCAACTTGCAATTTAAAATTTAAGACTTTATATTGAAAGAATTAGTTGTTTTCTGATTCTTGGAGAATTCTAGTCTTAACAAGTCGCAGAGGGACCCAGAGTTTCTTGGCAGCGTTATCGTCTGGATTACCAGAGGGCATTGGACCCTCCCTGCTTTCCATAACAATGGGAGGAAGGTCTGAGTTGGGGGGGGTATAAACTTGCCGGCTCCCGCTCTCCCGGGTTTCTTCTTCCTGGTGGGATCTCGCCTTGTGAGCCGCTTATTCCCCTTGGAAGTTTCACACGTGGTGGTCGCCATCTTGGCCTACACGTGGCTGGGGTTCTAGCCTGGAATCCTAAGCATCGGGTTTTTCCTTTTGCTGATTTGTATGCCTGAACCTGTGATAAGCAAAAGCCTTCTAAAACCGTGATCGGATTCCTGAGTGTCCATCCATTCCTCGCCGGCTTCGGAGGTAGAAGGGAACTCGCTTCCTGGCACTGTCGGGGACCCCAGGAGCGCCCGACAGATGTGATTTTATTTTATTTCTTACGGAGTATGGGAACAGTGGGTGAGGGAAGAGACACTTTATTTCTTCCAGTCCACTGGCGGTGGGATTGGTGTTGCAAAGGTATATGCCTAAAATTCAACTATCAGTAACTTTGTAAGTCACAGTTCTTTGATTAAAGAATTATTGAAGAAAATTTAATATTGCTTTCTTCACTAGGATGTTAGAGAGATAACTCAAAGGATTGGATTGCAAACTTAGCACTGCCTTAGTTTCTCAAGCACCACTAGGAATGACTCCCAGCATGATTCTTCGGGTATAGTGTTTTGAATACTGCTAGGTATAGCCAAAACAAAATAGAATAGTAACATTATAAAATTAATGTTTTTTCTTCATTAGAATGTCAGTGTGATAAAAAAAAAAGAGCACCTCATTAATGTACAGTTGTTTGCTTTCTTTCCTCAGAGGATCTGAAGAGACAAAATGCAGTGTTACAAGCTGCACAAGATGATTTAGGACATCCTACGGACGCAGCTATGGGAAGCCCAAGCAGAGATGGAGAATATTAAGGCCATTGCCACAGTTTCTGAGAATACCAAACAAGAAGCGATAGATGAAGTGAAAAGACAGTGGAGAGAAGAAGTTGCTTCACTTCAGGCTGTTATGAAAGGTAATGAAAATTAGATTTGTTTTATTTTTTGTTTGTTTGGGGGCCACACACCTAGCGATTCCCGTGGATTATTCCTGGGTCTGCACTGAGGAATTACTCCCAGTGGTGTTTGGGAGACCATGTGGGATGCCGGGAATTGAATCTGGGCTGGTCGTGCAAGGCAAATGCCCTACTTGCTGTACTATTGCTTTAGACCCTGTTTTTATGATTTTCTAAGATGACAGATTCTGATGAATATCTGAATTTGTTTCAGGGATCTTAAGTTTATCTTAAGTTATCCTGAGTTTTCATTTCTTTTTATATTATTGCCTTCAAATTACTGTCATCATTTTCAAAATAGAAGAAAAGCCAGTGAACATGTAAGTGGGTTTTATTATAATGCAGAATTTTAATGATAGTAATAATAGTGATTCCTTAAACTGGAATTATAATTCATCAAAGCTTTAAAACCAGGCTTCAACGTATATTTTCTTATCAGTGTCACAAAAGAAATACCAGAGACTACAGCTGTGTTGGGGGGCCAGAGAGAGGTCAGCAGGTAGGGCACTTGCCTTTTGTGCAGCACACCCCGGTTTGGTCCCTGGCCTCTCATGGTATTATCCAACCTTCTAGGGATGATCCCTGAGTGCAGAGCCAAGTAAGCCCCTGAGCATCACCAGATATGGTCCCCGATTAAACCAAAAAACTGGGTACAGGGAATGTGCTGAACTAGAGTGATCGCCTATGTAAAGAGTCAAGTTACTATTGACACTTATTTTTCTCCTACTAAATATTCCCCTTTTAGTCCTTTTCTTTTGTATATTTTTGTTTCTTTCGGTGCTGCATGACCATATCTTTTGTTTTTGGGGGATTGGGTTGGTGTGGGTGGATATTTTTTGGTAATATTTTTTTAAACTACACCCAAAGTTGTTCAGGGTTTGCTTCTTGCTGTGTTCAGGAATCAATCATTTTTGGTGGGCTCAGAGGACCATGGTGCCAGGGATTTAATCTGTGTTGTATTTGATATGCCAGATACCAGTAACAATTATAGACCTCATTCCCATGACCTGATGGAATGGTTTGAGGCTCTTTATGTTCCTGGAGCAAGCAGGTGCCATTGGGCTCTACTTGCATGAGACAGGTCATATGGAGATGTTACTGGTGCCCGCTCGAGCCAATCGACGATGAACGGGAAGACAGTGATACAGTGATACAAGTATGAAATAATGATGACTCTTTTTGGGTGGCAAAGGGAAGGGCCAGCTTTCCAGTTCTGTTTCATTGCCTTATTGTCCTTCTGTAAGGGAGTCAGAAAGACCCCGTTTCTTTTTTGTTTTTGTTTTTGGACCACACCTGGTGGTGCTCAGGTCTTACCTCTGACTTCCTACTTAGGTCATTTCTGGTGTGGCTCTGGGGATGATATGGGGATTGAACCTGAGTTAGTAGTATGCAAGGCAGGCAGCTATCTCTGTTGTTAAAACCTAGGGATTTTTTTTTTCTTTTTGGGTCACATCCTGTAATGCTCAGGGGTTACTCCTGGTGGGGATCGAACCGGGGTCAGCCATGTGCAAGACAAATGCCCTGCCTGCTGTGCTCCAGCCCCCTAGGGAATTTTTTTCAAGCCTCTTATAATAATCTGACTATACTGACTTACTCTCATTTTTCTTATATAACATGAAATTCAGAGGTAGGTAATTGATTGATTGATTCTTGTAACAGTTTCATATGTCACCAATATCTGAGGCCCCTATTTCTTTTTTTGTTGTTAGTTGTCAGCTTCATAGTGTTCTGTGATTGAAAAATAATGACTGTTCCTCCATAATATACCTTAGAAAGCAAACAAAAAATTGAAATATTAATCATATAGCCTCCTTCCCCTTTGTTGGAGTGTGTTATTTCTCACGGCTATAAAAGTAACACAAGAATGTAATTATTTTGTTGGTTCATCAACTAACAAAATTGAGGACTTTTGTTAGCACAAAAAGGGTATGAAAATTAATGTGTCTCCAGCAATATTTATCACATAATGGTTTAAGATAAAGTAATTTCTATAGTCATTATAGAATTTGTCTCAATTTAGGCTCTTGGGTGACAGTAAAAATATGCCCAAAGTGTCCCTTTTCTCCTCAGGTAGTGGAATCGAGTGACAGATTGTATTTGTCTTCACAGCCATAATGTCAAATGTCAAAAACATAGGTTTTTTTTTTTTTTTTACTTAGAAATCTAGTTATTTTTGGTTATGAAACATTGGCTAGGATATTTAATATTTCCTAGTCTGTAAATCTAATGTGGCATATATTTATTGTGAAGATGAGAGTGATTTAAAACCCTTTGCAAAGTTTCTTCACATAATTGAAATGTTAATTTTCTCCCATGAATAATAATAGCATTTCTGGAAATTAGTTTTAAGCTCTCACTACATTTTGAATTTACATGTGGCAGACCTTTTATTTCAGAATTTTAACATGACGTATCTGGTGGTGTTTTGTAGAAACAGTTCGTGACTATGAGCACCAGTTTCACCTCAGGCTGGAGCAGGAGCCAAACACAGTGGGCACAGTATCGAGACTCTGCAGAGAGGGAAATAGCTGATTTAAGGAGAAGGCTGTCTGAAGGTCAAGAGGAGGAAAATTTAGAAAATGAAATGAAAAAGGTACGAAGGAATGTTTTATTTGTAGAAATAATTGAACCAAATTGAAAGATTCTTTAATGCTATTGAGTTACTATTTTTTGTTTGTTTTCTTTTTTTAAAAAATTTTTATTTTTACAATTACAAAGATATACAATTAAAAAGTTCATATTTGGGTTTTGGTCATACAGTGTTCCAGCAACCCGTCCCGCCACCAGTGCCCATCTCCCACCACCAACGTCCCCGGTTCTCTCCCCCTCCCCCAGCCCTCCTCCATGGCGGTTTTTTCATTTCTTTCCGTTTCTCTTCCTCTTTCTCTTTTCCTTCCCCTCCAGACTATGGATTACTGAACATACATTAAAGGGTTGTCATGTGTATCTTTTGCCTCCACTCCTGGGAATCTACTCTGGGAAACCAAAAATACGCAGCGGAAACACCATCCCTACTTTTATGTTCATAGCAGCATTATTCACAATAGCCAGAATCTGTTTGTTTTCTAATAGAGGAATTATTTAAATATAACCTGAAATACTGTGCCATATAATTTGATGCACTTCTTCTGGATGGTTTGTATAGCAAACTCACTCCTTTTGAATCTTTGATCAAATATCATATAAAATGAGGTCTATGCTGATGACAGCAATTTTGGGGGGGTCACACCGAGCATTGGTCAGGGGTTACTCCTGGCTCTACACT
>JAJIBD010037517.1:0-11885 GCA_021461705.1 Cryptotis parvus
GTGATTTCTAATGTGACATTATAGTTCCTCATTCCCCATCATCCTCCCCAGTTTGTTACAACTACAATGATCATTATGGTGTACAGATGTAAGAGATCCTGGGAAGGACCTGGTCCTAGCCTACTTTGTTATCTAAGCCTCTTGTGCGGCTGCACACTGTCACAACTGTACGCCTGGTCTGCCCCCTTGTCCAGTTCATCTGGTTGTGGAGACTGCTAGCCCATAGAGAGGGAGGAGCCCAAATCCCTGCTCCAATTCCGGCCAGCATGGCTTCCCCCCCACATGATTGCTTTACCCTAAAAGCTACTTTGGTCTCGGTCAGGGACTAGCTGATTCCTCAGACTTCATGGACTGCTCCACGTGGGCCGAGCAGTGCAGCTGTGTGTCTGGTCTGTCCCTTGTCCAGTTCATCTCTGTTGTTACTGTTTTTGGCATATCGAATACACCATGGGTAGCTTGCCAGGCTCTGCCAAGGCTCTGGGTTCATCCAAGGGGGCCCAGTCTTTTCCTATGTCAGATCATCCACCATCCAGGGCCCACAGGACAGAGCCCTGGGGGTATAGACAAGCCTGCCTCCTGTCTGCCACCTGCCAACACAGCCAGGAACCGCAGCCACGCCTGCAACACCTTGAGGGGCAGGTGCCCTAGAGTTTAATTTCTTTAGATGCTACATGTAAGTGATATCAAGTATTTTTCTGCCCTCTTTTACTTAATGTAATGATGTCCTCAGTGTTCTTTTTAGTAACAAATTTCTTTCTTTTCCTTTGTTTTTGTTTTGGGGTCATACCATGTGATGTTGGGGGGGCTAGTCTTGCTTTCTGTGCAGGAGTGACCCCCAGTGATGTCCCAAGGAACCATATGCAGTGCCAGGCTCCAGCCAGGGATGGTTACATGCAAGGCAAGTGCCTTCCTTCCTGCACTATTTCAATGGTCATTTATTTATGTATTTATTTATTGGGCCACACCTGGTGGGCCAGGGTTACTCAGCATGCAGGGATCACTTCTGGCAGTCTTGAGAGACCACATGGGGTGCTGGGGATCTAGTCCAGGTCGGCCTTGTGAGAGACAAATACCCTACCTACCCTAGCACTATAGAGTGATAGTATATCACTCTAGCCCCATCTCTGACCCTATTTTAATTTTAATTTCTTTTTAAAAATATTTTATTATACATCCATGAGATATACAATTACATAGATGTTTATGATCAGGTTTTGGTCATACATTGTTTCAGCACCAATCCCTCTACCAGTGCCCATTTTCCACCACCAATGTCCCTGATTCCCTCCCTCTCCCCTAGCCTCACTCTGTGGAGAGTTCTTTACCTTTTCTCTCTCTCTCTCTCTCTCTCTCTCTTCCTTCTCTTACACACTGTGGATTGTGATACATACATTTAGAGGTTATCATGTGTATCTTTTTGCCTATATTTAATACTCAGTTCTAGGCTAGTAGTATCACTAACAACAATTGTTAGCACACTGTTCCCTTGTCTGTCCCAACCAACCACCGACTCCCAAACATTTGTGGTAGTTTTCCATTTTTGGAAAGACCTCCTGAACCCTGTTTTGTCTGACCTTCGATATTGTTATCATAATATGTATATATGTATCTATATGTTTATGTCATGCAAATAAATGCAGTCATTCTATATCTGTCTTTTTCCTTCTGGCTAATTCACTCAACATTATCCTCTCCATGTCCAACCATTTACAGGCAAATTTCATAACTTCATTTTTCCTAATGGCTGCATAGTATTCCATTGTGTAGATGTACCAAAGTTTCTTTATCCAGTCATCAATTCCCGGGCATTCTGGTTGTTTCCAGATTCTGGCTATTGTGAATAGTGCTGCTATGAATATAAACATGGGGATGGTGTTTCCGCTATGTGTTTTTGGCTTCCCATGGTATATTCCCAGGAGTGGTATAGCTGTCTGACCCTATTTTTAATTTCTTGAGGAACCTCCATACTTTTCCATAGTGAATGTGTCAACTTACAACTAAAACAATGCAATTTTTCTCTACGTTCCTACCAACAAATGTTATTTCTTATTTTTTGTCAGTGAAGGGGCTTCCTGGGGACGTGAGGAGGCCCAGGGACCCTAGCAGAGATTCTTGGACAGCCAGGTTGGCAATCCAGTGCAAAGGTCCAAGTTCAATTGCACCTCGCCTGTAGTGTAAGGGATACCTCAGCTACATTGCCAGTTCTGGGGACATCCAGGGCCACATTTGTGAAATTGAACTGGGTAAGACATGTACTGGTCTGTTGGGTGGAGGTCTGACCAGAGAGAAGTCCGGATGTGGAAAATGGAGGCCCTCATGGAGTGGGGGGGTCGTCTGGCTTGTTGCAAGGCTCTGCTGGGGTGGTGGGCCAGGGCTAGAATCCACCATCCCTCCCGGGCGCCTCGTGAGCGGCTGGTCACAGGGAGAGCCAGTAGCAGCTCTGCCCCATGTCTCGCGAAGTCTCTGGACCGGCATACCTGAGCCGGATACTTGAGCCAGCATACTTCCACCCAGCAGACTAGCCTATCAGTGCCGGCACGCGGCCGCACGGTTCATCAATAAATGCTGGACTTAGAAATCCCTACAAGAGTATGCTACCTGCACAGCAGAGCCTGGCAAGCTACCTGTGTTGTATTTGATATATATGCCAAATACCAGTAACAATTATAGACCTCACTCCGAATGGATTGAGGCTCTTTATGTTCCTGGAGCATGCAGATGCCTTGGGCTCTACTAGCATGAGACAGGACATATGGAGATGTTACTGGGGCCCGCTCGAACAAATCAGTGATGAACGGGAAGACAGTGATACAGTGAAGACATGTACTAATCATGTGACCTAACTTCTGTAGTATCTCCAGGCCCATTTTCAACAAGTGGGAAGTGATACTTCATTGCGATTTTGATTGTTGCCTTATTCTAGTAAGTAATAATATTGAACACCTTTTCTAGTACCTGTTGGCTATGTATGCATTTTTTCAGGAAAATTTCTGTTTGATACTTTGCTTATCTTTTTAAAATTTGCTCATGTATTTATTTATTTATTCATTCATTTATTTATTCATTTTTTGCTTTTTGGGCCGCACCTGGCAATGCTCAGGGGTTGCTCCTGGCTCTGCACTCAGGAATTACTCCTGGTGGTACTTGAGGGACCATATGAGATGACGGGATCAAACCCAGGTCAGCCGCATGCAAGGCAACGCCCCTACCCGGCTGTGCTATCACTCATCACAATAGCCACCATTTTCAGTGTCTGGACACCAGAGTACATCAGAGCCCGCCAGGGAGAGCCGCTGGTCTCAAGACCATATTAACAGAGTAGCCAAGTTCAAGCCAAGGTAGGCGGCTCTCGGAGGCAGGAGTCACTGGGCATTCGTGAGATGGAGATGGGGTCACCCCCTTCCCCCTCTCCGATTCATCCTGGTGGCAATGCATACGAATCTGCCCCAGGGCAACCGGCCAGAGCATCCAGAGACTCAGACACAATGGGGAGAGCTGGCATCCAGCTCTCCCCCCAAGTTGCACAGTCGTTTGCCACTGCACTGTCCATCAAACTAATGGAGCCAATCATGTCCTAGAATATACTACAGTCCACAATGTGTAAGAAAGGGAAGCGAGAAGGAAAGAGAGAGAGAGAGAGAGAGAAAGGAGATACAGAACCCACCATGGAGGCAGGCTGGACCATTGGTGATGGACAGGGGGTGGTTGTTGGACCACTGTAGAAGCAAAACTCAAACATGAGCATCTTGTAATTGTATATCTAAAAGTGGAGGCCCCTACTTTGCTTATTTTTTAATCAGTCAATTATTTTTTTTTATCACTTTATGAATATTTCCTCCCGCTCAATAGGTTGCCTATCATTGTGTTGATCATTAGTTTTGCTCTGCAGAAGTTTTTCAGTCTGATGAAAGATGAGGATCAAATTTAATTTTCCCCCAGTAACTACTTAGTTTTCTGTTTTGTAAAATTGATTTTTGTGGGCACTGGTGGAGGGATGGGTGCTGGAACACGGTGTGACCAAAACCCAAACATGAACATCTTTGTAATTGTATATCTCATGGTGGTATAATAAAACTATTAATAAAAATTGATTTTTATTAGAAACACCATGATTTACAAAGTTGTTCATTATACAGTTCATTATACAGTTGTTTCAAGCATTTAGTGTTCCAACACCACCAGTGTGACCTTCCCTCCACCAATATCCCCAGTTTCCCTCCCAACCCCAACCTGCCCCCCTTAGGCACATAGAAAATTTACTTTATATTGCTTGCTTATTCCAACAAAAAATATAAGAAATAGCAAATAGAATGAAAAAAAATCAGTAAGAGTGAATTTGTGATTACAAGGTGATTTTGACTTCATAAAGAAGAAAATTAAAACCGTTTAATTTGGTATAAAATACCTAGTTTTATTTAAATATTAAATATAATATTTATATTATATATAATATTAAATATGTTTTTAACTCTGGAATCTAAAGTATGTCACATTAAATTTTATTTTATACTTGGATCTCTTTATGGTAATAATCAAGTCCTCCTGATCCATGTTTTTCCTGGTCTTGGATAATAGTATTATACTATTTTTTTTTTATACTCCGCAAATGAATGCAGTCATTCTGTATCTGTCCTTTTCCCTCTGGCTAACTCACTCAATATGATCCTCTCCATGTCCTTCCATTTATAGGCAAATTTCATAACTTCGTTTTTCCTAACAGCTGCATGTATTCCATTGTATAGATGTACCACAGTTTCTTTATCCAGTTGTCTGCTATTAGGCACTCAGGTTGTTTTCAGATTATGGCTATTGTGAATAGTGCTGCTATGAGCAGAGAAGCTAATGATTAACACTTCACACTTGATACTAGCACAAACCTTAGCATTTGCTATGAATGACCTGGTTTGCTTTCTGTTTATATTGTTGCTGCCTTCTCAAGTCAAAGCTTCTCTTCCCTAGGTCAGTTAGGAACTCATCCAGCTGTCTCACATGACTGGGTGTGGACAACATCCTTCTGTAATTGTGCAATGACACATCTACTCACTCTTCATGCCTTAACTCTCAGGTTGACTACACACAAATGCTTCACTTTTTCTACTGCTGCCAAGTCAGGTTGGCGCTAATCATCAAGGATGACACCTGTGGGGGAACAGGTTGTCACTTTTGTGGTTAGGGTGGTTAGAAACATAGTAAGCAATGGCAGCTTTTACATAGTAAATAATGGCAGCTGTAATTTGTCTACCCCTCCTGAAAAATCCTCTAAAAGGACAGAAAAATACCATTTAAATTAAGACAGTAAGTGCACAAGGAAAAAGAGAAGACACCTAGCAGTGAAATTTCAGGAGATAAAAAAAAAGCAATTGACAAGAGATAGATGACTTAGCAGAATTTAAAGCATTATTAACAAGACATCAAGAGAAAACATAAGAAGAAATTAAATTTACTTGAAGAACTCCTCCAAAATTTCAATAATTGGGGTATTGAGTATCTGGAGTTGGGGGTAAAGGATTAACTGGGAAAGGGATTGTTGCAGGACTCCTCTAAGAGCCTCTGCATCTGCTCTGAATTGCCTCCTGCAAATCACTTCGTAGATAAAGGGGGTAGTCTAAATGTGGCAGTTTATCTGACAATGTATTCTGTACTAGCTGGTATAAATATTCTCTCATGCTACCACAATCATCGTGGGACTAGCTAGATCTTACCAGCATATTTGCCTGGCCACGTTGGATCCCTAAGTAATCAGACCAGAGAGAAATGCTGTTTGCCTCCAAGCAAGCAAGCATGGCTCCCTGATAACTCAAAGGCAACTAAAAATACAAAACTACCATGAAGTAGACGAGACTTGTGAAGGCTTGGAGAAATGTTTAACTGGCATTAGTGTTAGTCTTTGGTACAGAGACATGCCATCTCAGAAACCCCCCTTCTCTACTCCTATAAAGGCTTTTCCAGGCAGATCTTGGCTCAAGACATTAGCGTATAAAAAGACATTAGGTGAGGTGCTGGGAGAAATTACCTGAGGGCATTTGACCCTCCCTGCCAGGGGAAGTTACATTTAGTTTACAGCTCCTCCCAGCTCTGCTAGGAGGCTTTGAATTAGCTCTGGGCCCTTGTAAACAGCCAGAAGGTCTCCTGAAGCTGCTACATTTCTGTAGAGCTATTTTCCTGTTTTCATCTCTAGATAGCCCAGCCCAGAATGGGCTGGGCTGGGGAGCTTGGGGGATTCCTAGATATAAAATAAGCTGCAAGAAGAAAGAAGCCTCTCTTCCCCCCCCCCTCACCCCCCACCTTTTGCCATTTTGGCTTCCCTTGGTGTTTTGCTTCTCCGTCCTCTCCATTCTCTGTTGGGCCTCAACACGTGGTGGCAGCCATCTTGGCCTACACCTGGCTGGGGCCTAGCTGGGAACCCAGAGTCCGGGGGTTTTCCCTGCTCTTGGATTGTATATTGGAACCTGTGATAGTAAAGTCCTTTTAAAACTGCATCGGATTCCTGAGTCTTCATCCATTTCCCGCTGGCTTCAGAGGTAGAAGGGAACTTGCTTCCCGGCACTGTTGGGGACCCCCTTGGCGTCCCCGACAAGGGATTATTTGAAAGTCTCTTTTTGGAAACAAACCACTCAGGTCTGGGGAGGTGGCCTGGCATTCCCAGCCCCCAATCTCTTGACTTTTCCCTTCCATTTCCTCTGAGAAATGGTTCAAAGCGTGGGATTGGTCAGAAAACTGAGGAAGCCAACTGCCTGCCTGATGTAAAATGGGAAATGAAGACTGCCTCCATGCCCAGCTTTGTAGATAGGGAGCCAGTTTTGAATGTGTGAATTTTTAAAAAAATATTTTATTATACCACCTTTAGATATACAATTACAAGATGCTTATGTCTGAGTTTTGGTTCTACAGTGTTCCAACAACCATCCCTCCACCCCTGCCCATCTCCCATCACCAATGTCCCCACCTCCCCCTTCCCCTCCCCCAGCCTGCCTCCATGGTTGGTTCTGTATCTCCTTTTTCTCTCTCTCTCTCTCTCTCTCTCTCTCTCTCTCTCTTTCTCTCTCTCTCTTTCCTTCTCACTTCCCTTTCTTACACATTGTGGATTGCAGTATATTCTAGGACATGATTGGCTCCATTAGTTTGATTGACTGCACGGTTGCAAGCGACTGTGCAACTTGGGGAGAGCTGGATACCAGCTCTCCCCATTGTGTCTGAGTCTCTGGATGCTCTGGCCAGTTGCCCTGGGGCAGTTCATGTGCATTGCCACCAGGATGAATCGGAGAGGGGAAGGGGTGACCCCATCTCCATCTCACGAATGCCCAGTGACTCCTGCCTCCGAGAGCCGCCTACCTTGGCTTGAATTTGGCTACTTTTAATTTGGTCTTGAGATCAGCTTCTCTCCTGGGCGGTCTCTGATGTGCTGTGGTGTCGGGACAGTGAAAATGGCGGTTATTGTGATGAGCAAGTCTCATCCAGCTGCTTCCCAGGCCCCACGGAGGTGATGGGCCCCACTTCCAAAGCCCATCTTTCCTCTTGGGAGCCTCATGGTCAGCTGAGCTAGGGGAGAACTGGATGCCAGCTCTCCCCATTGTGTCTGAGTCCAAGTGTGTGAATTTTTGAGTGAAACCCTGAATGAGATTTTAACATGCTTTGCCACACCCCTCCAACTTTCCAGGTACCCCCCAACAATCCCAGGTAGTTCCCATCCTTGTAGCTTAGTTAAACAGAACTTTTCCAGACTGTCTCAATGTTTTTATTATGATAGCTCTGCAACTAATTACTTTGGAGTCTCAGCAAATTTTATTTTCTGTGTAATTAATAATTACCTACTTTTGTTTGCTTAATCTTTGTTGCCCTTACCTCTAAATTGACCTTCCTCCATCCCCAGTGTTATGTAAATTTCTCTCTCAGTATTATTAAAGACCTTTGTATTTGACAAGGTAGCAACAAAAGGCCAAAGGTAACACACGCCATCTTTTTTTGAACTGAGTTTGTAGAGGAGGGCATTGAAAGGGACCGGCACTGGGATCTTTGGAGAAAGAAGATAACTACAATGATGGCAAACGTAGTGCCGGAATATGTACCACGAAAAAACATTATTAACAATGTCATAAATCACAGTGTCTTAAGCAACAAAAATAAAGAAATAGAGACCTTAATATTCTATCATTTCATCTTCTAGAACAATTTCTTAGGACATCTGGACTTGCCAGGATCTGACTTCTCAAGGGTATTGCCCCACAGTCACTTGGGAATCTCTTCACTTTTTGCCTTGTTCCTGTTGGGTTCACTGTTGTCTGGATCCTTACATCTTCCTTATTTTGATTTATTCCCTCATTTCAAAGTAGATCCCTATCAAAGAACAAATGGAAGACAATATGCATTTTTAAAATTTTTCATCCAACAATGGATGAGGGTTCCTTTATCACCACAGCTCAGCCAACACTGTTTTCAGACTTTTCAATATATGCCATTTTCACTGGCATGAGATGCTATGTCAGTGTTGTTTTATTTGCATTTCCCTAATCATAAATGAATATCAGCACTTTGTCATGGTCCTGTTGGCCATCCATATATCTTCCTTGGAAAATATTTACTCATCTCCTCACCCCATTAGATTTTTTATTGTTGAGGTATGGTTTTATAGATCTTGGATACTGGCCCCTTTATTTGATGTATTGTGTGTGAGTATTTTCTTTCATTCAGCTGGGTATTTTTTTTT
Source organism: Cryptotis parvus (assembly GCA_021461705.1). Lineage (NCBI taxonomy): Eukaryota > Metazoa > Chordata > Mammalia > Eulipotyphla > Soricidae > Cryptotis > Cryptotis parvus. The sequence continues at coordinate 8,705 of JAJIBD010037517.1, forward strand.
AATTATAGCTCAAGAAATAACAGTATTTTTGAGAATTTCCACTTCCTCCTTCTGAAGAAATCTGTTCATCTTATGTTCTTATTTACTTGATAGGGGCATGTCGGGAACGCCACCGCGGTCCCTGACAGTGTCAGGACAGAGGTTCTCTTCTACCTCTGAGGACGCCGGGGAACAGATGAAAACTCACGAGTCTGGTGCAGTTCCAAAAAGGCTTTTAATAGTACAAAAGCTCTTCCACAGCACTCCAATATAATGAACAAATCTAGCTCTGGTCCGAACTTAGACCATACAAAAGAGCCTAAGTCTCCCACCAAAGAGAGAGGATCTCACCCTAGCTGAGTCCTACCCAGAAGAAGGAGCAAAAGGCCAAAGAGCAAAAGGCCAAAAGCCAAAAGCCAAAAGCCGCAGGAGCCAAAAGCTGAAGGCTGAGGAACTAAAAGCTGAAAGCTAAAAGACCAAAAGTGAAGGGTCCTCAAGTCAGTCCCCATATATACACCAAAGTAATCCAACCGGGATGGTCATGTCAACAAAGAACTCTAAACAGAGTGTAGTGCCACACCCTATTGCAGGTATAAACAAAGGTTATGCCAAGGTCTACTCCTTTCTACCAAGATTATCTCTTATATAAAACACTGGAGAGAGGGGGCTGGTATAAAATAATACATCTTAACTTCATGAGCTTCATGTAATCTAGATGGTACCCACAAGGTCCTTCTTATTATTATCTGCACCAGGGTGATTCTGAGTATCTTGTTCTCGTGTACTGAAAGGGTCACACTCGCCTGCTTAGAGCAAACTAGTATGATCCTTTCTATAGTCTTCCTATAGTCTCAACGTAGTCAGGATAGTAGTCTCCTGGTAAATTCTAACTGTCCAGTGCAGTGGGTATAAAGAGGAGCTGTGTCCAATCTAGAAAACATAGAAGTCTTTTTTAAAAAATTTTTTATTCTTACAATTACAAAAATATACAATTAAAAAGTTCATATTTGGGTTTTGGTCATACAGTGTTCCAGCACCCATCCCTCCACCAGTGCCCATCTCCCACCACCAACGCCCCCGGTTCCCTCCCCCTCCCCAGCCCTGCTCCATGGCAGGTTCTTTATTTCTTTCCGTTTCTCTCTCTCTTCTTTTCCTTCCCTCCAGACTATGGATTACAGAACATACATTAAAGGGTTGTCATGTGTATCTTTTTGCCTCTATTTAATGCCCAGTTCTAGGTTGGCATTAGTACCCTCGACAATTGTTAGCACACTGTTCCATTTTCTGTCTTACCTAGCCTCTGACTCCCATACGTTTGTGATAATTTCCACCTTTGACAAGACCTCCTGATATATGTTTTACTTGACCTTGGATATTGGTATCTTAATATGTACATATATATTTAAAACATAGAAGTCTTAGTAGATGTATAAGCCGGAAGTTATTCAATCAAGGTGACTTCTGTAACTGTCACAGCCTCTAGCAGTGTTTACATAGAAGAGAGGTCTCATTAGAATGAACCTTGGCTTAAATAAGATTAAGCTGGGAGTGGGCAAACAACAAAGCTCCCAGGTTAGCTAAACCTGTCCTCCAACAGGGGCAGAGTGTGACTTTTCCTCTAGACTGAAACTCCTTTCTAAAAAATTCAAGGTCATTCAGAGCAATAGCACAGCAGATACACATGCCAATCCATTTTGATCCTTTGCACCCCAATATAGTCCCCTGAGCCTGCCAGGAGTGATTCCTGAGTGCAAAGCCAGAAGTAAGACCTAAGCACTGCTGAATGTGGCCCAAAACCAGGAAAGAAAGAATGAAAGAAAGAAAGAAAGAGAGAGAGAGAAAGAAAGAAAGAAAGAAAGAAAAAGAAAGAAAGGAAAAAAAGAGAGAGAGAAAAAAAAGAGAAAGAAAAGAAAGAAAGAAGGGCCGGAGCGACAGCCCAGCGGGTAGGGCGTCTTGCCTTGCACGTGGCCGGCCTGTGCCGGCATGGGTTTGATCCCGGATCCCATATGTCCCCCAAGCACCGCCAGGAATAATTCCTGAGTGCAGAGCCAGGAGTAACCCCTGAGCGTCGCCAGGTGTGACCCAAAAAAACAAAACAAAAAAAATAAAATAAAATAAAGATGCTTAAAAAAAAAGAAAGAAAGAAAGAAAAAAGAGAGAAAGAGAGAGGGAAGTAAGGAAGATAAAATAAAATTTCAAGGCATAGTACTATCACTATCATTATCTTCCCATTCATCATCTATTTGCTAGAGCGGGCACCAGTAATATCTCCATATGTCCTGTCTCATGCTAGTAGAACCCAAAGGCATCCTGCTTGCTCCAGGAACATAAAGAGCCTCAAACCATTATATTAGGTCATGGGAATGACATAATATAAATGTTACTGGCATTTGGCATATCAAATACTACACGAGCAGCTTGCCAGGCTTGCCGTGCGGGTGGCGTACTCTTATAGTCATAGTACTAGCTTCTGATTAGTCAGATCGAGGAATATGATACCATTTTGCAGTTTATCCCTTCTCAGAAACAAGTACTCATTTCTAGAAGTCTGTAGGTCTTTCTCTTTGACCTTTCTTTTAATTCTGCTGTTTCTTAGTGCCACCATATGGTCTGCTAGCATCCATAGTACTGGGTTTCCCCTGGGCACTATCAACCTACAAGTGTTTTACCCTCCATTTTCAGAAAATCACATTGAATTTTTCTTTTATAATTTTATCTCTTCCACTGTATGCATTCTTTTTAGAATTTCTATTATTTTGAGGTTCTACTTCTTATGGGGCTTTTATTTTTTTTTTTGTATTCCATGCTTTTTGTCTTTTAAAATTTTCTCACTTTAATCTTTTTCCTTTGGGGGTTTCCAAGCAGTTCCCAGAAGGTCTATGGGTCCCACCTGCATTTTTCTGGTCAAACAGTTATTCAATGCAAACGACTAAGGATGTGATACTGCTCAGGCCCTATAGTGCTGGGAGTATCTGGGTCGCCCTGGAAGTGTTTGGGCCTCCAGGACTGTAGCTGGTGAAATTCAGGGGACCATCTGGTGCCGGTAATCAAATCTGGTCGCATACTAGTCATGTGCCCCTAAAGGCTGCACTGTTTCCCGGCTCCTCATTTTAATCTTTCATTAAAATACATTTTGAGGTTTAGAAAAAAATATATATACTAAGTATATTGTTAGAGACTCAAATACACAGAGCAGAGCTAC